>JAOBAT010086063.1:0-18485 GCA_026413305.1 Hydrozoanthus tunicans
AAATGCAGTCAAAGTTACAGGACTTGGCCAAGCCCATGCTATGCCAATAACTCAATCCTTGATGCAGGCCCACAGATAGTAAGGAACAGAAGAAGTGTAAGAAAGAGCTGCAGATGGGTGATGGTTTGTAAAGTGAGGCAAACAAAAGGCTACAGAAAGCTATAATAGACAAAAACATGGCAGAGATCACTGACCAAGATGATGGAGTCAGCTCAAAAGAACCTGGAAAACAGTCACAAAGAAAAGCAGGAATTTGATGGAAAGCGCAAGAAAATGGTGGATAGCTATTCTGCTGCCTTCGCCAAGTTTACTTAGTTACAGTTGAATTCTAGCCATACTTATGTAACCAACTTGGTTGATTCATGAATCTCCATACATCTGATTTTGGCCTGTTTATGTTAGCTGTGATGATTTGTTAAGTTGGAGACAAGTTGATATTTGTAATCGAAAATATGTATGAGATCATTCACCATTTTGATTGTTTGGTGTTCTTTATATTCAGACTGTTTGGTTGAGCACTATTTGACTTCTCTACATGTGAAATGAAACAGTTGCTGATATTCTTTTGACTTTAAAATGTTTGATGCTCAAACCCTTTATTTATTGTGTCAGCATTCAGTATCTGTATTACTTTTAAATGAACTCTTCTGTCAATTATACTTGAGTTAGTCAATGACGGTACAGTACTCACTTTCGATTACTATGAGTGATAGTAAACTTGTCGTGATATATGATCATTACCAGTACTGATGTATTAATGAATACTATTCCTTCTAAGCCCTCAGTTGTCCTACTTTTCTCCTACTTTTTCCCTCGAAATACTTTTTTCCTACTTTTAAAAGAATTTTGGTCCTACTTTTCTCCTACTTTTTCACCTGGGTGTGCTTGAAAGCCTGTATAAGGTTTAGAACAAATAAAACGCTTAAAAGATCAACTTTCTAGTTAGCCATGTTCCTTAATAAGAGTTCAAGGATGGAGAGTTTCATATCTTTATGACTGGCTTTACATTACTGGTGCGTTTTTAGTGTCTACACAAGGGACTTTATAGCATGGCATAGAAATATATTCAGTTTAACGGGAAAACGACTCCAGGCACAATAATAGTAAAGCTACAAAGTCTAATAAAAATTGGCCGCAGTTTGATGGAGACGTGAAGGTTTTAAACTGGATAGTTTTCCAGTGAAAAGTAAGGTAGACGGGCATCGTTGCCCGTCCAGCCACGTTTTCCCCTTACATTTCTCTGTAATAATAAGGGCAGAAGATCAAGCTTCAATACTTCATATCTGCTATTTTTGTAGGTTTTAGGACGTATCTTGAAAGAGTTAAAGCATGGAATATATCATATCTTTATGACAGGATTTACATTACTGCTGCGTTTTTAATGTCTACACTTTTATGTCGCCCATTTCTTTGGTAAACCCAGGCATTTTACATTTTTGACCTACCCATCCGACACTATTTTTGTGGGTTTTAGGGCATCGCCTTTTCTTGACGTTTCTTTTGAACCAATTTAACTTTGAACATCTTGTTGGTCGAGTATAGATGATTTTCGCGTGGCAGACAAGCATAGGCCTTTTTAGCGAAAGCATAAAAAACAGTAATCAGGGAATTATAGTCTTCAAATGTGGCTCACTCTGTTATCAACACTCTCTTCACTTTCGACTAGTAAGTAGGGCTTCTTTCCAAACGGAGAAGCACGCTTTAAACCCTATTGAAGAAGAAAAGATTTTTGGTTAGTCTGGGTGGGTGGTGGAACCGGGGGGGGGGAGCACTGCCCCACACCCCACCAATAATTTGATCGGGGGTAGCCATGCCCCCTCCAATAATTTTTGGTTAACCACCTGGTTAGTCTGGATCTTAGTTTGGGCAGGATCTTGAATTGGGTCTGGACTTGGATTTGGTCTGGGTTTGGGTCTTATGTTGCCTAGGTAAGTCTGGGTCTTGGTAGGGGTCCATTGTAACCCTATTAAAGTTAACCCTTGGACACCCTTGTGCTAGCTTCCTTATACCCTGATTTTTGAAACAAGAATAACCAATATAGAAGATGCAGTTTGACTTGTTCTTATTGACTGTCTATTTTAAAACACAAAACTGAAAGCGATAAGCCTTGTTCATCTTGCAAACACTTTATAGATAGTTTAGAAACTTACTGGTGTAGCAAGATTAGCCTTTGACTTAACCGGCAGTAACTCGTATTCGTTTTTTTCTGTCTTTGAAGGAGATGCTAAAAAGAAAAAAAAGTACAGTTAGTTGAAATAACTTTTACTAACTTTTGCTTCCCTTAATTAGGCAAGGAGGGTGGTGTTTAATTGTTATTGTTGCACTATGATGGCAAAACCGATTGTTTATGGTGTGGCGTTAAAAGGGATAACAAAGAGGATGTCTTTTGTGGTATTCGATAAAGCTGTATAAATAGACTTCCACCCAAAGAAAATATAAGAACCTAAACTCTCTCTCTCTCGTCCAAATCGAATTATTTTAGCCGAGCAATACAGGATTGGAAAATTTATAAGCTTTCCTGAGGCAGAAAAAATTACAGGATTCCATTTTGCTAACTGATGTATTGACCAATACGTTAGACCTCTGAAAGCACCCTTGAACCTTTAAATGCACCTTATTCTTAAGAAATTAAATCATATCTTGGCTTTTAATAATTTAAGAGATCTGATATAACTTACTTAGCTTTGGAATGCGAAATAGTTTGATCTTGGGGATGGAACTTGAAATAGACGACAAGGTTGCTGTTTTACTACTTAAATTGCTACCAAACTTTCGCTTCAAAGCGCCATGTACCTGAAATAAGTTGTAAATGAAATTAAAAATTAGTGTTTAACTAAAACTAAAGGTTGATAATTTTCAATCATCGTCGTGGTGGTTGCGGTATAATAAAGTATCTATTGTCATATCAGCAGAAGATGAATGGGTAAAATTAAGTGTAGTATTAGTAGCAGGGTAGGTAGTGAGACAGAAAAAAGTAAACTTTCCTACCTTCCGATCCAACAAACAGTGAAAAATGAATATCATCATCCCCTGAAGTGAATTGAAAATAGCAAACAGATATTTCATAGGAACAGCCGCTGGTCCAAAAGACAGCAGACCGAGGGCCCATGTTATTCCTAACAGGGGCAACATAACAGCCGTGGCTTTCACACCAGTTAACAGCTTGTGTGTTTCGCTCTTGCTCTTGACATGTCGTGTTCCCATCATTTTACCGATAACCATCACAAATACTACAACGTTAATCTGTAGGAATGTTAAGAAATTTCATTTGTTTTGTAATTTTCAGATAATTTCAATCAAGACAACAAAACGGTGTGTTTTTCAAAAACTCCATTTATGGATTTCTAAAATTTGGGATGGTCGAACGAAAAAATATCAGTTCTTGGTTAGAAGGCACAATCTAATGTGGTTAACTCTTTTAGTCCCAGTCGTGTTGGTAAATTCTTCCATCTAGAGTGGTTAACCCATTTAGTTCCAGTCGCGTTGGTAAATTCTTCCATCTAGAGTGGTTAACCCTTTTAGTCCCTGTCGTGTTGGTAAGTTCTTCCATCTAGAGTGGTTTTAAACCCTTTTAGTCCCAGTTGTGTTGGTAAATTCTTCCATCTAGAGTGGTTAACCCTTTTAGTCCCAGTTGTGTTGGTAAATTCTTCCATCTAGAGTGGTTTTAAACCCTTTTAGTCCCAGTTGTGTTGGTAAATTCTTCCATCTAGAGTGGTTAACCCTTTTAGTCCCAGTCGTGTTGGTAAATTCTCCCAACTTGATCCTATACTTTTAATTGAACAGGTTCTGGAGAATTTTACTTTTCATCTTCAGTAGTCCTCTTTGACTAACTCCCATTACCAAATGTCTTGTTTCGTATTTATTAGGTAATGATAACAAGATGAAAAAATATATATACATGTATTATTCCATAATTTACATCTACAGTGTTCCTCCCTTATTTTGCTCTATGGGTATGCATGTGTCATCTTTTCTCGTCATGAAGTCTTGAATGTATTTAATAACTCATAATTGCAAATATAATTGAGCGTATGTGTGCGTGTTTTCAGTTTAATGGACATCAAATAGTCTAACAATGTCGCCATGACTTCTTTAATTTTTTTGTTTAAACCTTTAGATGAGAAGGGCCATCTCGTATAAGCTTTGTAGTTCATTGGTCCTCTTGCAACGTAAACTATACCTAATTGTCTTTATTTTATTTTACTGTAATTCATGTGCTAAGAAATAAATTTGAAACTGAAATGATGATAACGAACTGGGACTGAAATGGTTAATATGGTTTGACTGTGTTGTAAATTGTAATTGAAAGGGACTTTAGTACACATGAGCAACTAAATGACTTGGATAAGTTTTAGCATAGAAACCGCTGTCCTACCATTATAATGACGACTGCAGGTGCAACAAAAGCCCAAATAAGTCCGTTTGCCATTGACAACCAACATGCCTCCTTGTAGCCATATCCCTCAAGCCTGGTAGCACCGAGGGATATTGCCAGTATCAACGCAGGAAAGCCTATGAACAGCAGCCAAAATGCACAATTTAAAAGTTGTCACGAATACTTAACGTGTTCTGGTGTAACAACCTGAGCAAGTGGAAATTCTATCAAGAACCTTGCCAAAACGTGCATCTTATTCAAATTACCACTAAATCTGTGCCAATACTAACCAAGACAAAAGGTTTTGCAGTCAAGTGTCAAACGACTTTGTACTTTCGCCAACCAAAGGCAAGGAACATTGCAGGTAAACAGTTAAGGACTTAGTACTTGCACCAACCAGAGACGAGGAATCGTTTCGAGTCAAGTGCCAAAGGACTTTGTACATACACCAACCGAAGATGACAATTGTTTAAAGTCTAGTGCTCTTGATCAAACACGAACCAAAGACGATGAATGGTTTGAAGTCATACATTAAGAATTTTTACTTACACCAACCAACACGAGCTATGGTTTGAGGTTAAGCGTCAAAGGATTTTGTACTTATACCAACCAAAGGCGAAAATTGTTTGAGGTAAAGTGTCAGAGGAATTTGTACTTAAACCAACCAGAGACAATGAGTGGTGTGAGGTCAAGTGTCAAAGGATTTTGTACTAACACCAAACGAAGACGAGGATATGTTTGACTCGCTGATGTGGGCTTCCCCCTATCACCTCGATAACCAAAGACGAGGAGTTGTTTGAAGTCATACATTAAAGGGGTTTGTAATTATGCCCCCCAAAGACAAGGAGTCATTTGAGGTCAAATGTCAAAAGCCTTTGTACTTACACAAACTGAAGATGAGGGGTTGTTTGGGGTCAAGTGTCAAAGGACTCTGTACTTACACCAACCGAAAATGAGGAGTTGTTTGAGGTCAAGTGTTAAAGAACTTTGTAATTACACCAACCAAACACGAGGAATGGTTTGAGGTCAAGCGTCAAAGGGCTTTGTACTTACACCAACCGAAGACGAGAAGTTGTTTGAACGACTTTGTACTTACACCAACCGAAGACGAGGAGTTGCTTGACTCGCTCGTGTGGGCTCCCTCCTATCACCTTGACAATAAGAATGTAGAGCAGAACTCCCTCGCACAGCATCCAACTGAACACAGCCAGTAGAAAGAAATGCAGTAGTGCTGCAATCACAGTGCAAACAATCTAGATGAAAAAAGAGAAACATTTGAGAAGTGTAACACTACGGGCACCGTTCAAGATACATGACACCAACATAAGAACATATATACTGTTTATACGGAAAGTTGCTTTACACTGTCAAAAACGACACGGTATTGTATATGAGCATATTCAAACACACCTTTCTCCCCCGACCCCCGAGAAAAATGAAATGGAATTAAAATCAGTGTAGGAACTTGTTCGTTCAGATGCGATAAATACTAGATTTTTAACAGTAATAGTGCTATGAGTTTAGAGTTTTTCAGTTTTGTGTGATCCAACTTAAGGCTGTGAAAAATGAATTTACCGGTTTGATACTTAACCGAAATTTTGTCGTTGAAAGTTTCAAACGCTACTTTAAATGGCTCTGCAATTCTTGGGGGCCTGGTCCTACAAACTGATATTCATGTCTACCATTCGCTACCACTTACAATAGTTACAGTTCTTATTTAAGATATCTATTAGATTTTAGTTCTTTAGATATATGGTTAGTTTTGTTCACTATAAACTGTATTCAAGGTACAAAAAATAATTTTTTGTTGTTGTTGTTAATAGTTTAACTAGAAAGCTTTATGTGTCTGTGCGTTCTAAGAACTATAATTTGCGAACCTTACAATTACGGTCGTCGTTGGTTACCTTGTAATCACGAGCCGTACTTTCGCTGATAACCAGTACGCATGCGCCAGCGATAGCGAAACACAAGTTAATAAGGACGATTGCCCGTGGGCCATGTAAAACTCTCCAGAAAGACAAAGTCACAGCAATGGTAAGAAAAACAGCTATCAAAGAAATGGAGCAGCCTATAGTCGAGATAGCTTCCAATGCCATTCTGTGCTCAGTAGAAATCTGAAAAAGTACATTAACTAGAGCTTGTTAAATTTACCTGAAAATAGACTTAACTCTAACTTCAGTGCTAATTATCTGTTAAGACAAGCAAAAAATGGTAAGAAATACAAGTTGGGAATTAATAAACTAACTTTTTTAGGTCATTGAAGCAGTGATATAAGACAGTAATGAAAGAAACAGAAATAAAGATTCCTTAAGGGGATTTGAAGAGCCTTTTTAACTATGCACTTTCTCTACTGTAAGCGTTGAATAATTTTTGGTAAAGCTTGGAAACGTCTAAAAGTGGAGACGGGTTCCTAGTAATTTGTTAATACAAGCAGCAATTCAAAGAAAGTTGGTCAAATCGCTATACGTTTATTCTTAGGAACAATTCCAACATTGCGATATTTATTCCAAAGACATATGAAGGCCGGCTTAAGGGTTACTGGATCTACAAATCCAACAATATCTACTCACAGGGGCTCCATAGGGATCCATAAGTGCGGCGAATACGGTCAGATGGTTGGAAGTGCATGTAGATATCATTTCGTTGGATTCCTCGGGAACCCTTTGACAACCGTAGTCGTTCCAGTACAAGGGAAGCCCAGGCTTCCAATACACACATTTACCCTCGGGGTTGGATAGAGTAACCTGGTTAACAGACACATCTATGGTAAATGGTTTTATCCTGGGAGAAAGAAATGCTTGTATATACAGTGTAATCATCTTGGTGAGGATAAACTTGTGAATTATGTACAGGATGAATATTATTATTGTTGTTCCTATAAGTATTATCATCATGGTTATTATAACTATCATCGTTGATAAAAGCTGAGGAGGAAATCAGATTCAAGTTATTTGTTGTTGTATGGCTATATGGCTCATTTTCTTGTATTGCCTGGTCTTGATCCAATACATTATATATAAGGTTTTGAAATGTGCACCAGTGAGTTGCCAGAAAACAAAAATACACGCAAAGTATTTTACGATACTTTCTTAAAAGAAAGCAATTTCTAATTCTTGTGTTTCTTTTCAAGGTTTGCCGGCAGCAAAACAGCCTGTAAACTAATTATGCTTCGGATTGGCGCTCATATAGACTTCGCACTTGCATGTGGAAATTAAATAATTTTTGTTTCGTAAAAGTTTGTTGGTCCATGCAGTCTTTTGAGATCCACCAACACGTGACTTAAAAGTGTAGGTGGTTCCAGTCGTGGATTAGTCAACTGAAGACAATCCTGACTAAAAATTTATAACGGAAACGATTGCAGAAGACTATATCAAAGGTCAACAGTCTTGAAGTCCATATACGAGTTTGTAAACAGATCATGAAAATTCCTGATTGGGAGGACTCCCATGTTGTTGTTTTATACTGTAAACATAAATGCAAATGCATCTTAATGTGACAGAGACTTCTAAACAAAAAATATACTGTGAAGATGGCTTCCACTGTGGTATGTCGAAAAACCAATGGTCTTTCTCAAAAATGACCCAACCTAGGAAACGACCTAGTAAAATAGTTTACTATATCTAAGAGAAAACCATTTCTTGCACAATTTTTCAATTGATCAAAAAAACATTAAAAACGTAGGTAGAATACGTAGACAAACCTAATGTACTTATGACAATATGATTTAAATAATCTGACAAAATCCGAAGCTGCTTTAAACTTTAGAAGAAAGACCCACCCTCTTGTTCTGCAAAGCAATCTTGATGGGTGTTTTAAGAAGCTTCCGCAGTGGAGGTCTGATAGTGCTGGACACTATGGCTGTGTCGGCCTGGACATCAATGTTCCGTGTTGCGTTCCATCTCTCTTCAAAAGTCACATTTCCAGGTGAAAGTTCCAGGACATCGTTCAACGTGAGATACACTACGTTAACAACCACTGCTGGTGCCTCGGACCAGAACACTTCCGCCGGTAGGGAAATGCTGGTGGAGTTGTAGGTGAAGGTCAAACCGTTCTGCATAACCTTTGAAAAAGTTAGAGACAATCACCAAAACACGAATATCAAAATATTGACAAAACGCAGTTAGCTCTGATTAAGCCTGGTTCACTATAAGCCTCCAGGTCGTCTCAATCGTTGGTTGAATAATTTTTCAGGCGACAAGGCCGATCATTTGTGAACCAGCCGATTCTATTGGAGACGACTGAGACGATCATGAAGGTTTTGAAACGAACAAATGCAAACCCGGCACTCATACGCCGTTCCTGCTGAATTCAACAACCAATTGACAGATAAAAACATAAAAGTGGAAAATGGAAGTGAGGACGGCCCTCCCTTTTATCACTCTGGCTCAACCGAAACGATTTTTTCCCCTACCAAAAATAGTTCCCGTCGTCTCAGTCGTTTCAAACTTTGAAGATATGGGTGACCGGGACAATAACGTGAGAACCAGGCGCTCATAACTACGAGAGACGGGCGCTCATGATACCAACCCATAGTGCCCTTCTTACCATGGTGTCCGTTTTATATTTGTTACGCGAGAATTCTTCGTAAAACATAGTTCAAAACATAAATGGGAATCAGTTTTTCACACAAAATTGTATCATAACACCACAAAAAATCGTCTTAGTAAAAGCTCAAGTTTTATGAATATTTGAAAAACCTTCGTTTTCTAGATGTAGATCTAATAATCCATTGAATTACCGTTTGATTGCATGAGTATTTTTCACGTATGGATTAAAAGAATATTTCGAGATTGTATTGAGTGGACATTTTCACCATAAAATTGAATTGATTTTTTAAACTATGGGATTTAATGAATATTTTGACCCAAAAGATCGGAATAAAAGTGAATTCGAAAATTAGATAAAAAGAATACTCTGTGAAGGATTAGATGGAACAACGGTGGGTGATCAAAATTTAACTTGCTTGGCTATACATTGCATCAAACTAAATAAAGACCTGACTGTCAGGAAAAACTTTGCTGACTTGCATCCCGATGTTTGCAGCGTTTACTAACACTGCAGAACGAGTGTTGTTGAGTTGATTCCCAACGTTGTGACCGTACTCATCAACCAAGCTTATCAGTTCCTTTTCATTCGTTTGCTTGAGCTACCGGTAAAAGAAGAATGCGTTTTACTTCAAGAAATATTTTGTCTTTCGTGGTATGGGTGCACGCCGGAAATTGAGAGAGCCGATAACGTTTGAGTGCTTCGAAAGGGGAGTATAGTAATTAAATTAGTTATGTTAAGATTGTCCACATGCACGGTTAGCCGTGCACTATATAACCATTCTTCGTTAACTGTCTATGATCCGCGTGTCTCATTGGTTAAAACGCGACTTACCGTTACCTAACGATATAAAAATTACAGACTGCGTTGTTCATATTAACACACAAAACTGTGCGTTATTCTTCAACTTTAATGACAATGGCTTCAAGTAGAAGGTTTTCAGAAGTTGAACTGAGCCAATTTTCGCTCAGATTTGTCAACTTTGGTATTTGCAATTTCCACTGACTTCCCAAGGTGTCCGCGACAAAGAAAAATTGCTCTGATTGACAAGGGCTTGTTTATGCCGGTTTATGTTCACCGAAAGTTCGGTTTTACATTTGATTTCTGTTTATTTTAGCTGTTAGCTATAAAACACTATGTATCTAAAGTATTTGTTGATCCTGTTGAAGTGAAGATTCCTGGTCATTGCTTCAAATTGTTCTAGCTTGTTTTTCTTTAGTTCATGTTTCTTGTTAATTTTTTATATGTGCTTAATGCCAAAGTTTATGTTTGATAAAACTAAGCAATGTTCTAACTGAAAAAAGTAATTGAACTTTCAATCACGGCTAATTTCACAAAATTGGGTAAAGTTTGAAACAATCTTTCTGTACCATAGAGTTTTTTTATCATTAGAAACTCAGTTTTTGTGTTAGCATACCTTTTTTATACTGTTCCATGATTTTAGGTTGACTGGATCTAGCAGGTTGTTCACAACGCCTATAAAATGGTCGCGGTTTTCTTCATTGTCCACCTTCTTGCTTTTGCTGTTTCTTTTGTAGTGCAGAATCATGCGAAGAATATCCACTGAAATCAAAAGATTGCCAGCCGAAATGGGTGGTTGAGAAATCGGATCTATGATACTGGTTGACTTGAAAAGGCGAGCAAGAACCTTGTTGACTGAAAGTGCAGTTGAGTTGCGGTCAATGGCGGCAGCTTTAGCCTGTTCAAAAGAAATTCCATTCAGCTAGAAAAAGAAGGGGTGTGAAATAAAGGTGAAGAAGAATGACAACTGCAAGAAGAAGAAAGGATAGGAACAAGATGAAGAAGAGGAGAAAAAGATGAGCGAGGAGAAAATGACAAGCAAGAACAAGAAGAAGAGAGGAGCAAGAACAAGTAGAAAAAGCAAGAAGAAGAAGAACAGGAGAAGAGGAAAGAACAAGGAGGAAAGAAAAAAGAAGAAAAGGAGGAGGAGGATCATGAACGAGAAGAAGAAAAAGGAGGAGAAAAGGAGAGAAGAGGAGGAGCAAGAAAAAAAGAAAGAATAAGACAAAGAAAAAGAAGAAGGGAAGAAAAAACAAAACTAAGGAGGAGTAGTAACAAGAAGATGTAGATGGAGAAGAGGAGTATAAACAACAACAACAAGAATATGAGAGGAGCAAGAAGAAGAAGAGGAGAAGAAGAAAGAACAAGAGGAGAAAGAAAAAGAAGAACATAAGCAAGGACGAGATAAAGGAAAGGAAGGAGAAGAAAAAAAAGAAAGGGTGGAGCAAGAAATGAGCAAGAGCAAGAAGAAAAAGAGAGAGCTAGAACAAGCAAAAGACAAAAAAGAAGAAGAAGAGCAAGAGCAAGATGGAGGAATGGAGGAACAAGAAACAGGAACAAGAAGAGGAAGAGGTGCAAAAACAGGAAGGCAAGGAGGTGAGAAGAAATTAAAAAAAGGGAGGATTCTTATAATATTATAAATAAAGTACTCGAATAAACCAAAGAATAGATTATTATTCTGCTCGATTAGAAAATGAAAAAGACCAATAAGAACACATGCAGTAACTTTTTTCAGGAAAAGGTTTTAACAAAGTCACTAGTTTTCTGCTTGTTTTGCTATTTGTTTACTGAAGAAGTCAGAAGAAGAAAGCTTCATAACAAAAACAAAACTTATACCTCTTCTCTAAGCTTGATGAAGATATCGCTGGTGCAATTACGAGGAACCACTGCTTCATTCCGAGTTGCCGGTTCGCTATTCGGCTGACATGCTGTTGTAGCAATTTCATCTAAAATATACAAATTTTCAAAATCACGACACATAGGCTTCGGAAGCAAAAAAAAAAAATTTTTTTGGGGGGGGGAGGGGAATCTGAAATTCCTATTCAAAACTTACTGTTGTAAGCCAGAAAACTATGAATAGTTCCGCCACCTATGTGACATAATCACACAAAATCAGTTAGACTTCTTAAAACCACAAAAAAAATCATAACTTTGCAATTAAAACTCTTATCTACCTAGGTCAATCTACTCTTCTATGTTAAAAACCGGATAAGTTAGATTGAAACAAAAAGTCCGCAAAAACTTCTTATAGTTATGTTTTACCTGCTTTTTCAGTTTTTGTTGTTGTTGCTGATTGAAGTGTGGGGTGTAACGGTTCATTCTTGTCTTGTTTTCCATAGTGGACGGAGACTGTGGTTATGGTCGAGCCAGCTGCGCCAGTTGGTGTGGCAACAGTTTTAGTAAGATACCCAGGTGTAGTATGCTTATTGTTAGTGATCAATTGCGTTGTAGGGCTAACTGCGATCCCATTTACTGTGTCTTTAATAACCATTGTCGCAGACTGTGCTACAGTTGTAAGAGATGACGGGATGTACCCCCCTAGGCTCTCAATAGATAATGTGTTCAAAGGGGTTGCTACCAACGGCGTGGTTGCAAGAGATGCACTGTTTATAAGTTGATCATTTGTAAGAACCGCTGAAAGACCTGATGTCGCCTTAATCACTGCGTCGGCAGAGTCTGTGGGGGTTTTTGTGATCCATTTAGGTGACGCAGATACAACACTCAATGGTGGTAAAGCAGATGTAAATTTGTGTTGCATTCTGATGAATGCAGTACCTGGTGGTAATTGAGTGGATAACAACGATGATGAAATTGACGCCGGCGATGATGATGAAAATGACAATGGCGATGATGAAAGAACTGGTTCATTTTTTACTCGCTTTGTGACTGTCGCGAGACAGTGTATAGTACCGTCCTTATTGTCTTTCGAAAGTTTCTCAAACGAAGTACAAGTTCTTCTTGCTTTCAAAGGGAATGAGGCTGTAAAATGCAGGAGTACTGTAGAATTTCCTGTTTTCTTTTTTATTGTTGGGTTAACCGTTGTTAACAATTGTGTTTTATTTGGAACTTGTTGCCATGGAATCCAAGTTGTTCGGCTGGGGCTTATAGTTTGGATATTACTTCTAACGAAGTCACCCGTAGCCGATGAATTCACAGCAGATTCTAGTGAGCACAGTAAACTATTATCATAAGTATTTTCATAGAGGTTGTAAACCGTACATACTCTCTTTACAAGATATTCTTTTTCCAAGAGAAAAAAGTAACGCCGTTTAGAATTATTTGAATGACACTCTTAGCATTGTGTTTACGGTACTCGGCCCAGTTGTTCAAAGGCCGATTAGCACTTACCCTGGTTACATTTCTAACCTACGGTCTTGTTAACAACCTTGCCAAAAATGATTTGTATATTATTATAGGTAATCGCAAGGAGCCTAGTAAAATTAAGGATTAATTTCACGAAAGTTTTCAACTTTTTCCAAAATTGTCTGAGTCGACATCGAGAGGGCAAAATTCTTCAATCTCCGCGGCATCTCACGAGAGAGCGTTGCATAACTTAATTCGTTTATCCCAAGTTTCTTCTAAAATGCTGTAGTTGAAACAAATTCTTTGCGACCTCTAAAAGCATTCGCAAATCTTCGGAAGAGGTTTGAAATCGTTTCTAAATCATTTTTATGATTTTTTTTGAAAATTCGGAAAGTCTTCGGGTGTGTTCGGAAACGTTCGTAAATCTTCGGAAATTTTTAAATTTTTCGAAAAGCGTTTCTAAGGCATTTTTGAGACTTTTTAAACCTTTTGGAAAATCTTCGGAAGTGTACCAAGCGATCAATCAGTGCTAAGTAATTTTTCCCTAATTTTTAAAAGAAAAAATGCCCCGGCCTGCTGTTATCCAATCAACTCGAAGTAATTTTGCCCTTTATGTTATAAGAGCTGTGACCAAGTTTGTTCCTTGGAAAATCTAAACAGAATTTAATAAAAAACCGTAAGTCTTTCCTTAATTCCTGCTAGAATTTTGCCAATACTAGTTAAGGTCATTCCATTGAAACAGATTTTAGTCAAACTTTCCTCATTTGTCATTTCTTGTATGCGAACTGCAAAAATGGTATAAAAAAGGGGTGTGCCCGTGTTAACTTGTGAGATACGATTGATACAAATACTCCCTCCAGGGCTATTTTTCTGTTTTTGTAAGCTTGAAATTAAAACTATAGATTCCTCATGTGGCCAACCAAGATAACATTGAGGAGCATAAGGGAAATATAGGAAGGTAACGTACACAGTTCTTCTGGATTAGGAGATTAATTTTTTGTAATTTTCAGCAAAAACATTTTTGGTAAGGAGGCATTTTCGTGTGCTTTGGTTGTTGCTCTTTCCAATACCTAAAAACAGTGTGTTCTTGTCTATGTTTTTTTTAATATTTTTCCACACTTGCAACACTCAGATTTTTCCTATTTTTTCTCTTCAGAGAGTTTTGTTGAAATTTGATTGATTGACAAAAAAAAATTGTGGGGTACCCGTGCTTGTTTAGGAGAAACTCTAGGAAAACTGGCAAAACACGTGATTTTTTACCCCATTACCACGGGGAGACTGGAACGAGTTAAACAAAAAGCCCCATGCATTATGAAAAAAACTACTTTTTTGCATCATTTTTTGTCTTCGAGAGCTCAACGTTCACTAGAATATGACAAAAATGTATAAACATTTTAAAAAAATTTCTAATATGTGCAGCAAAGATGGGCAATGCAAAACTCGGGAACTACCTTACCCAGCCTTTGAATAACCCAGCCAAGAATTTTAAAAGAAGGCGAACAAAAAGATGTCACGTGACCACCCATGCAACGTTCGTGTTTTGACGGCAAGGAGCCCTCTCTCGCGTAAGTAAATACGTGAAGATTTTTGCTTTTTAAATCCTATAATCTCATGTTTCAAGCTTTACACAAGAATCTTTAATCCTTTTCCCACCTTGTGTTTGTGTTTTGGTTGGAAAATATGAATTATGCATACATTTTCAGTCATCGAATTCGGATTGTTCAACAAGCGAGAAGAAACAAATATGGCGGCTCACATCTTGCAAACACTGCAAACGGTATGCTAAAATCGATTTTACCTCCTTTGGAAACGTTAAATGCGGTTTCTCGTATACTAAAATATGCTATTGTTTTGGGTAAACATCTCGCTACAAGTAATAATTATGTTGTTAGAGTTACTGAGGTCTTTAACGGTGATCTAAATATGCTGCTTTAAATGTAGACCTAGTTTTACATTAACTCCTATAGAAATTGATGTCTGGTTTCCGTGTTCCATAAAAACTGCTTCCACAAAAAAAAGAAAATTATATTGTTATTATTTTATTAAAATTTATACAGCTTAAAACAACGTACAAACTTTGAACTACCAAGCGTACGAAAGTGTATACCCTGTGTGGCTCTTAAATCATCAAATAATAAATCGTTTTCACTAATAAGCGCAAGAATGAATTATGGCTCGGACGTGATGCCTGTGAAAGACTAAAACATCTAACATGACTTTGATAAAAGTTAAACAATTATTAACAACCTTGTTCCTACGTATTAGAGGCATCATAAACAAAGCGGTAAAAATACTATCAAGCCAACCATTTTGCTTTCTTAGCCATGCAGGACTTCTTTCACTAAACCTTTAGCAAGATCCTATAAAGAACTTATGTATGAGGCAGTATTTGCATTAACAGAAAGATTGTTTTACGAAAGACAAATTTCAGCAAATGATCACAAAACGCTCCAATGATTTGGCTAGGATAATCTTAATTTACACCGTACCCAGAAGTCTGTAAATCTCAAGTCTTGCGGTAGGAAAGGTATTATGTTGAGTCGGTTGGAAGCGAACTTTCCTTGCTAGTACGGGCATTCGTAAGGTTCTTTTAACAATAGTGCTGGTGTCCGTATTACCTACAAACCGCTGAGAGAAAAAAAAACCAGAAAATTTAGTTCCATGCGTACTATTTGAGCGGTCACTGCGAGCATTCAAAAACTCGCAGTATTCTCTCTCCTTGTAAGATTTGCTTGTTTACCTAAGAGGGCGATAGCTTTTACTCTTACTACAAATTCAGTATTATCTGTAACTCTGCATGACTGTAACTGCAACAGCAACAGCAAGTGTGTCTGAGTTAGTAACAGTTACAACATCTTTGGTTTATTGCATTGGCAATTGTGACAGCAACTGTGATTGTTTTAGCAACAGAAAGTGTGTATGTGACTGTGTTAGTAAAAACTACAGCAGCTGTGATTTTGACTGCCTTGGCAATTGCAACAGCAACTGTGATTTTTGCTGTTGCTACCACCATAACCAACTGTAATTGTGATTGCGATAACGACAGTGACAGCAAGTGTGGCTGTGATTGTGTTAGCAACAGTGACAACTAGTGTGACTTGAACTGTGTTAGCAGTAGCAACAGTAATTGTGACTGTGATTGAGTCAGTAATAGCGACAACAACTGTAATTGTGACTATGTTAGCATCAGCAACAGCAAGTATGACTGTAACTGTGTTAGTAAGAACAACAGCGTGCGTCACTGTGACTGAGTTAGTAACAACTACAACAGCTGTGCTTTTGACTGCTTTAACAACTGCGACAGCAACTGATTTTGGCTGTGGTAGCAACACCAACAGAAACTAGTTGTGATTGCGTTAACAACAGTGACAGCAAGTGCGGCTGTGATTGTGTAGCAGTAGCGACAGTAATTGTGACTGTGATTGTGTTAGCAGTAGCGAAAACTAGTGTGACTGTAACTGTGTTAGCAACAGCAACAGTAATTGTGACTGGTTATGTTAGCAATAGCGACAACTAGTGTGATTGTAACTGTGTTGGCAATAGTGACAGCATGTGTGACCAAAACTGCATGTGTTAATAACAACGACAGCAAGTGTGATTGCGACTGAGTTAGTAACAACTACAACAGCTATGGTTGTGATTGCATTGGCAATTGCGATACCAATGGTGACTGTGACTGCGTTAGCAACAGTGAATGCGATTGAGACCTTTTCGCGAACTACTACTACAAATATAGCCGTGTGATTGTTGTTGCTGAGTTTCTATTTTACCATTGCTAGTTATATTCTTATCTCTGTTGTCATTCCTATTGTTAGTGCTATTGTTGTTTAGTTACAACTCTCGCTGTTGCTTTGCTGTTATATTAACCAGTGTTGCTAATGCAGTCATGTATTTTTTCACACCACTATCACTCTTATTGGTTGTTGTTAGTGTTACTGCAAATATTCTTGCTAGTGCAGCTGTCACTTTTATTTCCATAATTACTCTTGCTACTACCACGACTTCTAATCAGTAGATCATAACTTGAACTTGAACTTTATTTATGCCACTTAACATTTTAAACAATAAATACAATACAAAATCAGTTTTGGTAATAACAATGGCAAGAAAGCCCATTAGAAACTACAAGAGCTTATTCAACTATGGACATTCTCAACTATGTTTTAGTATTTAAGTAATGTCATGACATACCCTAATGACTAAGTTATAGTTATATAAAAAAGAAGAGAAGAAAAGAAGAAAATGCACACAAAAAACAACAAAAGTAGCTCGTGAACAAAAAAGTTATTAGGAAAAAATATTAAGAAAGTAGATATCCTTTAAGCTTTTCGCAAAATGATCCAAAACTGGTTGCGCTACGAATATTAAGAGGAAGAGAATTAAAACATAAGGTGAGATCGTCCGGGTTAGTGTAGTCCTAAGAAGAACTGTTGTCGATTTCAGTGACTAACATTTCGACAACTCAGTGCGGAAGTCATCTTCAGAGTCAAGTAAGGAATAGTGCGTTAGTTGAGTACTAATATAGTATGGTACGCGAATACTGATTGGCAAATTAAGTTGTAATTCGGTTAACATTTTACCGTTTTTCTGCTCAGAATTAATGCTTTTATTATCACCTACTAATGTTTTAACTGCTGTTGCTGTTTTAATGGTAAGTTACTGTAATAATAATAATAATAATAATAGTCTTTATTGGTCATCAGATAAAAACACATATCCAATGTTACAATTTCAAACTAAAGAATTAAATACATCTATATAAAAATTTACCCATTTAAAAGCTAAGGAATCTATAAAACACTATACTTATATATTAAACTATTGATAAAAACGCTCCGTATTAATTAAGATTCTATGGCTGCTTTTCCTTCTCAAGTTATATGTTGTAGTTTTCTGTTTAGGAAAACACATTCCCAGCGGGTGACTTCCATGGTTTGCTACACGTTTAAAGGTACTTTTGTCTTGCTGCTGTACTTACCAATGTTTTTTTCTTTTTTGATGATGATTTGTACCGCTGTTATCAAGTTATATCTACCTTAGTTGTTCCATTCTTTGTTCTGTAGTAATCCCAGTGATTTCCATCTTCAGAAAACTTTAGTGTGTATTCCGTGACCCATTCCTCATTAGTAGGCACCCCATCCCCCTGGGTAGCCACGGCACACACGTGATACAAGCCCCCCAGGTCAACCTCGAGGTACGCCGCGCGGTCATCTTCTTTGGGTGTCCAGCCGTTGGTGCTGTTAAGCCGCGCGTACCAGGGCGGATAGTCTGTAAAATACGACGTCGCAGTGAAGCGACTGTCAGGAAATGTACTTCTACTGGACAGACCAACAGTCACGCAACCTGCATCATGAGCCAAAGTTGTTAAAAGTAGTTAAAGTCCTTATCAAGCTTATTTTTTTACTTTTTGGATTAAAGCTGTTGTCATCTGTGAACTCAAAGCTCGAATAACCAAAGAAAA
>JAOBAT010086085.1:0-41896 GCA_026413305.1 Hydrozoanthus tunicans
AGGGGGGTGGGAAGGAAGGGGTGAGGAAGGGGGTGAAGGGTGCATGGTCTGCTTCTGTTGGTACCAGTCCTTTCAGAGAGCTCAACAAAAAAACTTCTGGGGGGGGTTAGTGGTGGAACCTTTTAGTTTATCATTTAGGTTAGGATAGTTACTGTAGCTTTTGGTCAATGAAGATCACAGGTGTTCTTTGTCTTACAGACAATGAGAGTAGTTTATACTCAAACCTCTAAGACCAACACCTTTGGGACTGGCCTTAACTGTCTGTCTTAGAGAGATGCCCATCCTGTAGTGACTTAAAAAACAGTGAACGACTGCATAAGAAAACAGCAGGGACCAAGATTTTGTGTCAGTTTATATAGATGTCTGTGTTGAAACTTTGGCTTTATTATTACACTTTATGATTCTGGCTAATGATTTCTTCTTATAATTATCAAAGTTCCTCGCTTAAAGAATGAAATTGTTAATTTGATATTATCTAAGAAGCTTACTTCTAAAAGGAACAGAGTGCTCTATAGCGTGTGCTAGAGCAGTATTAAAACTTTATAAATAGACTGTGAAGTTAAAACTCTTACTTAAAGTTTCTAGGTTGTTGCAACACGTCATCAGAGAGTTTCATGCTATGGAATCTGAGTCAGATTTGATATTATGTAGTTTGAGGGCTGTACTGCCATTGATTATAACCACATATTTAAGATAAAGCTATACATTAATAGATTTTAAAATTTTTATTTTATTCAGTATATTGCGATGGGCCTCACACTCAGAAATGACGTTCTGGCAATTGGCTTTGAGAATTACTTGCAAGGAAGCAATAGAAGAAATAAAAAGGTAGAGTTCTGGTGTATTTCTGCTTGTTTGGCCTTTTTAATAAGACATGCATTTTTTTTAAAACAAATGTTATGTACTTCGAGTTATTCAACATAATTTGTGCAGAGTTAGCTCTTTATGTATAATATATAGTCTGTACTGTAAATGTGTGTTCTACATAACCCATTAAGTAGTCTTAAGCAGGACTAAACACTGTGTTCGAAATTTCTCTATGTACACTAGGATTCTTAATGTAATATTGATTAACTTATAATATCAAAATCTCCATGTTGCCACAGTCATCACTCATGTTACCTTTTTCTATTTGAGTTGCTGTCGTTGATCTAGGTTGAGCGAAGCTGCTCACACTGACTCAGATTTCATAGCATGGCACCTAATTCCTTTCAGTCACTGGCCACCACTATCCCATGCATAACTTATTTACCAGCCTGTCCAGTTAGTTTAAGTCTAAACCAGAAGAGGTCATTTATAATTTAATGTTTAATAATATCTTATTTCTTGACTTCGATGAGGAGTTAATTTTTGTCAAGATTACAATAAAAAAAATTCATAAAACCACTGAATTTACTTAATGTTAGCTTTTTTTTACATCAAAAATATTAAAACATCATTTATACTTCTTATAGCCTTGCCCTGCACCATACAAATGAGTACTGGATTCTGTTAGTTTGGGGTATTGGCACTCACGGTCGTTGGGTTCGAAAGGAATGTGAATGTGTTACTTCACTGATAAATCTACTGCAAGGATGATTTTTCAATTCTAGAATGTCTTTAAAAGCTTGAGAAGTGTGTTTTTCTCTCCTAGCATCAAGGGAATTATTTAATATTTCATTTGTAAGCTGTTCTTTGAGACAAGTCTGCATTCAATTTCAATTACCAACAACAATAGATTAATTGTCTTTGGTTGCTCTTGGTAACCAAGATTGGAGTTGTCAAGTGATGCTGAAAGATGTCGGGTATGGATCAGACAGGCAGTCAGAGAGAACACCCTCGGCAGCTACTTTAATGTCGTCTCAGAAGATACAAAGCTGTTAAAGTGAGTAGCTGGTATCTTGTTCAAATAAAAATCTTTGAATTTGTTTATAATGCAGAATGTAGAACATAGAATTGAACATAATTTGTACTCAATTATAATTTGATCTGTTTGGATTCATAAATTCTGGATTAACCTCAAAACAAAGACAGTTGCAAATTTGTAGAATGCTTAGTCAGAGATTACCAAGCAAGGATCTGTCTTACAGACTCAACATCCGGTTGTTCCACATGTGTAACGAACAGTAGTTCACGCACAAAAAAAATGGGTATTTTAGTGTGGAATTATCATCGATCGGGAAGATGCAGGCCTTAACAGAAGTAGTGACTCAGCTTTTGGAACTAATAATGATAATAATTAATAATTAGCATTGATATATAGCACCTTTTCCATAGGGAGATGATCAAAGGCGCTTAACAATAGTTTACAGTTGACTCTGGTATTGAGGGTCTTAGACAGTCCTCTCTACACGGCTCACAACTATTTTCATGAGAGTTGCCCTCAGTTAGAAGAAGAGACAGACCACAACACTGGGATCACCCTACTCTTTGTCGACAAGTGTTGTGGGTTCTTTTAAGTCCCTAAATAAGAGATCGAGAGACTGGGCCTACGGTTTAACGTCCTTATCTTAGAAGACGCGAAGGTCTTACCAATTGCAGATGTTAGAGCAAAGGCAGCACCTTCTCCTCAGTTGTTTTAAGACCCTGAGTGAATGTCCGGCGATCTCTAGAGAGCAGCTCTCTGGGGAGGCAGAGGGGGGATGAGGGGGTGGAGTGATTCCCCTGGGCATCGTAGGAGTTCATGTCATACGTCAGCTGAACCACTACATCTATTACTTCCGAATTTATGCTAGTTGAGAATCCTGATGAAATGGTTTATTTATCATTTGATTCTTAAAGTGTATATAACGCTTACATTTTCCTTTGGATCAAATCATTTCTTATACTATTTAAAGTACTTCTGCAAAAAAATTTTGAAATTCGGTCAAATTGTTTTTTTTCTTCAACTGCTCAAATTAGCAAAACTTTCAAACATCTTGGTTCACGACCACGTTTCAGGGGACTGGGTCGTCATTCCCGACTTGTAATATTGAGCAAATAAGATTTTTTCTAAACAAAAAGGGGTAAAAGAACTGAGATGTATATGAGGCATTGGAATCTACTTCTGAGACGAAAATCTCTGATTCATACACGTCCATCTTACTGTGTTTTGATCCAGAGATGTCCAGGAATGACATAACCCAGTCCCCTAAAACGGGGTCGTGAACAAACAAAACTTGAACTTCCAATGTGAATAAAAAATCGAGAATACGACCAAGTTAAAAAATTTGTTACTTAAACGTCCTCAGTTTTCAAACACTTTAATCGGTTACAAAAATAATTGTTATTGTTATAGGCACTTTAACAGATTGAGTTTCAGTAGCTGTTTAGTGGGAAATGCAACAATATACAACTTATTTTTTTACCATGAAAACTTTAAATCTCCTTAATCATATGTTTCTTTGTAATTGTAGTGTACAGATGTAATTCTTTTTTCAATTTTAATTGTATTCTACAGATCTTACATTTTTCTACTTGACAGTGTGTGAATTTGTGATTTTTTTGGCTTACAGAGATTTCTACCTACCTCATGCATTCCTGAACAGCTCAACTGGAGTGGAAAAAGTGAAAGAGTTGTTGGTTTATGGCATATCAAACTTTGACTTTGATATGTGAGTTGGACATGAAATGTGTCAGCTACAACTATTTATTCTATACAAATATATCTTGTTCTTCACTGATAACGTAGTAAACAAGCAATAAAATACTTCAAGTTTACATCCAAAGAAACTACAAAATTCAGTTGTTGTTTTTTTCCAGTAATAGTTATTATGATTATAGCAGCTCATAGTTTTAGACTTGAACTGTTTTCAGAGTCCCCCCAACCTGAGCCCTGGTTGCTCTACAAACTCAATTGTGAAAGTAAATGCATTTTAAACATTACAGTCAGTTACCCCTCAAGGTGGACACCTCTATAAAACAGACTCTATTTAACTTTTGGCCCCTGCCAGGCTTTTTCTCAGTCATTTACTGTATTTTAAGTCTCTATAAGACGAACACCTCTATAAAACGGACACCAAATCTTGGTCCCTGCCGTGCCTTTTCTCAGTCATTTACTGTACTTTAAGTTTCTATAAGACAGACATCTCTCTAGGACAGACAGTAAGGTGTTCGTCTTAGTAAGAGAGGTTTGACTGTATTTGGAGATTATGCTGGCCATCTTTTGCCAAAAATCTTGTAGCAGCTAGAAAAACTGGTTTGTTAATCTGCCACTTTTGTGATTATTTTTTTTTTCTGAACACCACCCTACTCAATTATTTTGAATTTTTGTCTTTGTAAGCAAAGCAAGCCTTTCATTGTAAAGATTGTTTTTTAACTGTTATTATTATTAACCCAATGGTAAAATTAGTCGGCATATAAATATTTAAAAATACTCAGTTGTTAATGTCATTGTTGGGTTATCATAACAGCTCTTTGCTTCCAACTTCAAGAAAGAACAAGTTTCCAGACAATCACCGTTCACCAGGTAACCATGCAACGTAATTGTCGGGGAGACTCACAGTATTCATGACACTCTATAGATCCAAAACCATAGAACTGCTAAGTACTGTTTGGTAATCTAAGACCTTAACAGAAGAATTAAGCCAAGTAATGTAGCTGGGTTTAGGATAGTGAAACTCATGGTATATCAAGCAAGAACATATACTATAGCCATTTTGGGGTTTACAACTCCATTGTTTTCCAATTGCTGGAAAGCTTTCTTATATACTGTAACCACTGCTGTATCACGTTTTGCGGCAAAACTGTTTGATTATTTGGCTTTGTCTAAACCATAGAAAACAGGTCTAGCCCTAAACAGACCAATTAGTTGGAGAAATCCTAACTTTGAGTCGTCTTTTTTCCCTTTTTAAAAAACGCTTTTGGAGAATATTGGTCTTCTTCTTAACCAGTTTCCAACTCTGTGCCCCACTTAGGGCTTAAAGACTTGCGCAAGAGAGACATTAAAATGAGTTTTTTTACTGATCAAAGTGACATTAGTAATGCACACGCATGCTTCGTGTAATTTGCAGTCATTGATAGTCTTCATTAAGGCCATTATTATCTAGGTAGTGGCATCACCCCTTACATCTTCCTGTAAGATAGAGTAAATCTGTTTGTTAGCAACTTTGGAAAGCTGTTTGGGGTTTAATGGGTCTCATTAGCGCAGAACAGAGCTCTACTATGAGTAACAATAGGTTGCCAGTTGCAAGGTTTAGATCTTGGTGTAAATACTCAATGAAAACGCGACACTTACGGGATGTGGCTCGAAAGTTGAAAACCATAGTTAACATACTTCTTTAATATGGTCTAGATTCATCGGCTTCATCAATGATTCCAGAAGGGGAAGTCGTAGTGAATGGTAATGAATCGCAGCGCAACAGTCATATGTTATACCCGTACGATGTTTCAAACAAACAATCAGATGCAAGAAAGAGAAAGAAAAAGAAGAAGAAGAAAACAAGTGTTGTGGTGATTGCTGATGATGGACAACTAAGCGAAGATAAAGGAGAAAACACCAATGAGGAAACTGCAGAGCAACACTCTGGAATTGCAGAAACAAAAGACAATTTAATAGAGAAAGAGGAGTCCCACAGCAAATCAGCTCCTAAGGAAGTTAATGAAGACGATTTATTACAGAACGAGGAGTTCCATGACAAACCAACTCCTAAAGGAGTTAACCAGGACAACTATTTATTAGAAAAAGGGAAATCCCAAGACAAATCAGTTCCTTTGGAGATTGATCGGGCAGTAGGAGCAGAAGAGAAAAGTGCTGACTTTGCAGTTACAACTGAAAGCCCTTGTCAGAGCACAGGTAATGGAGGTAGTAATCTTCCTTTGGATGAAAAAGACTCATCTTTGTTAACAAGTCAAAGTATTTCACCAGAAGGAAAAAACATAACTGCCGAACAAGAAAGTCTTGAACGGGTAACTTATAAGAGAAAAGCTGAACTTAAGTTTAATACAATTGAAACATATTTAGGTGTTGGTGTTGGCCGTAGTTCGTCACCAACACAAACAAAACCTGGTGATGAAAACGAAATTACCACTGCTACAACTGCGGAGCAGTACAAAAGAATTGATGAAAGTCCCATAAATGATAACAGTTTGCAAGGGCCGAACAATACCCTTCAGGATTCACCCTTGCGTGTTGGTGGAAATGAGCTAGAAGATGAACAGGAACAGATCTTACCCCGTGGGGGAGGGGGAAGAGAAGATTTCTATACAGGATTTGAGGAGGAAGATTTTAATTTTGTACCTGGAATTCACAAAGAAGAAGATGAGGCTTTATCCAGAACGAGCAGTATAAGTAGTTTCACTGGTTCAGGATCTTTTCGAAATGGCAGAGACGCATTTGATTTATTTAAATCAAGAACTTCAACTGGAAACTCTGAATTGTCCAAACTCGAGGGTTTTGTAACTGCTTCAGATGCTGGTGAAACCAACGGTAGTTCAAGAGATGACAGTTTGAATGACTTTGTCTTGTTTGAAGAACTGCTCGGTGTAGACGAAGACCACTTCGCGTCACCAGAGGTTTGGTTTCCTTTTTTGATAGAGTTAGATTGTCATTTTGACGCCATTAGACACTTTTAGCATCGTGTTAACGGGAGACAGCGAACGCGAGGATGTCTGCCGTCGCGTTTGGAGTTTGCAGTTCGTGTTTCAACGGTAAGAAGCCCTCTCTCGTGAACGTAAGGAAAAACGCGAAGACTTTCGGAAATACAAATTGTTTGAAGCATTATAAAAGATTTATTAATCCCTTTCTCACATTGTGTTTGTATTTTTGGTTGCAAAACATGAGGTATATGCAAACATTTTCAGTCATCGAATTTCGATTGTTCAAACTGTTTGCTAAAATCGGTTTTGCCACAACCTGAAACGGGAACCTCAAACTTCTAGCTGCGGTTTGCTGTCTGGCCGTAAACGGGATGCTACAAATGTCTATTCGTTTTCAAATCAGATGGTAGTGCAGAACGTGAAAGACGACACAGTTCGCACTAAAGACCTGTGGGCCTTGATTTTCCTAACACGTACGTTTTTAAAACCTACTTGGTCATTTGGTTTGTAATCAACAATTCTTAGTCAAACTCTGGCTCTGATTTCTGTTTTTTCTCAGTCATTCATGGGTGTCTCGACAACTGAAGAGCTACGTCATGCAATACAAGGCTGTAAAGATTTGATAAAATGTGCCCCAGAACATTCCTTGGAGAAGAAAAAGCTTGTCGAAAAACTTGTCATGTTGCGGCTCAAGCTACAGGAGGCTCAGGTATGAGGCGTTATTTTACCAGTTGATATTGTACATTTGTACAGCGAACATGAGAATAGCGCGTATTTTTGGTGGCTGCGTGTGCAAAAAGTTTTAAAGTTTAAACTTTTGGTCAGCTTCTCTCAACTGGTTGGAGCTACTCCTTTTTATCCTTCCAAGGGGAATCTAAGGTTTTATTCACAACAACGGAAACCAGATAATCGGCTGCATAAAGATTTACCAGTTTTCATGGAAGATTTGGATAGCTTTTATTGATTGGCTGGCATTGTCCACAGTATGAAAGGAAAATTTAGACTTCAAATGTAAAAATGATACATGCGATTTTGGGGGATGGGATGCATCTTGATGCAAAATCCTGTGTTTGTATGTTTTTGTGTTATCATATTGTTGTAAGACTTTTACTTATTTTGTCATCTTCCAGGAGACTCCAGTGGAAGAAAACACCAATTTGAAAAAAGTCCTTGGCCATCAATTCTTTAAAGCTGAGGCGACAAGTGCTAATCCTTACTGTGACAAATGTGGAAAGGTTATTTGGACTGTGTGGCAGTCAGACTTTGTCTGCAAAGGTAACCTAAACTCAATCTATAGAATATCTGTCGGGTGGAGTCAAAGTGCTTGTCAACCAAAAAAGTACATGTCAAAATACTTTGCCTTTTTCTTGTACCAGAACACGCAATCAAACACACAATCTAATGTCAGGAATTTCTAGAAGACATTAGATAACATACAACATCACGTACTTGCAAACTATCAAGGACACAATCAGATTTTACTTTAGACCTTGCCAGATACTCTGCATACCTCATACATGTCCAATACACCCAAACTGAGTCGATTCGACTAACCCACTTGACGATCCGTCTCACCAAAAAGTCAGTTCGTGAAGTACAAGATTATGTATTTACCGGAACTAAGCACGGTTGACAAATCGACACGATCCGTCTGCCTTTGAGTCGATCCGTCTAAGCTAAGAGCCGATTCGTGAGACACTCGGAAGACGTGCATAAATAAGCAAACAGTAGGGGTATAGAAATGTTGACAAATCGACTCGAATCGTCACGGATCGACAGCCCGTTAGTCGAATCGTCTACTGCTCTAGTCGATCCGTAAGATACTTATATGAAGCTAACAAAACAGAGGACATCGTCCAGCGACCCGTGAAGCAAACAAAATATAATATAAAAATTCCTCGTTCTCAAAGCAGGAGGTATAATGTTTTTCACGTATCGACGTGATCTGTCTGCCCGCGAAGCAAACAAAACATAACATGAAAATTCCTCGTTCTTAAAGCTGGAGGTGTAATATTTTTCACGAATCGACGCGCGGAGTCAACACGTGAAGCAAACAAAACATAACATGAAAATTCCTCGTTCTTAAAGAAGGAGTTATAATATTTTTCACGAATCGACGCGATATGTCTGCTTCAGAGTCGACCCGTCATAACATGAAAATTCTTGTTTTTGAAGCAGGAGAGATAATATTTTTAACGAATCGACGCGCGGAGTCGACGCGTGAAGCAAACAAAACATATCATGAAAATTCCTCGTTCTTAAGGCAGGAGGTATAATATTTTTCACAAATCGACGCGCGGAGTCGTTACGTGAAACAAACAAAATGATAAGCAAACGGAATTGTTCAGGGTATGGTTAGGACGACTAAAGGCACCGGAAATTGGCCGACGAAATTTGGTTACTGGCCATTCTTCCAATTTCTTTTGACTGCTCGAAAAGTCGAATCGACTCAGTTCGTGAGTATTGGACAACCTTCGCATACCTATACAAGACACTACCTTAGAAATTAATAAGAACACCAATTTCTTAATATGTGGGTCACTGCTTAAGATACTACCTTGGTCAATTGCCTAACTAAGATACTACCTTTTCCCATAGTATCTTAAACGAGAAACTGCCTTAGATACAACCTACCTAGGGCATTACCTAACATAATCCGTCAGTCACCACGTAAGATACTAAGACACTATCTAAGATACCATCTTAAACACTAAGATACCACCTAGCGCTACCTAAGATACCACCTCGGGTACTACCTAAGATACCACCTTGGAAATTGTCTAAGATACCACCTTGGATACCACCTTGGACTCTATCCAAGATACCATCCTTGAAATTGTCTAAGATACCACCTTGGACACTACCTAAGATACCACCCTGGACACCATCTAAGATAACACATTGGACATTACCTAAGATAACATTTTGGACAGTATCAAAGATACCACTTTGGACATTATCTAAGATAACACCTCAGAAACTATCTAAGATACAACCTTTGACACTACCTAAGATACCATCTTGGACACTACCTAAGATACCATCTTGGACACTGTCTAAGATACCATCTTGGACACTACCTAAGATACCATCTTGGACACTATCTAAGATACCACCTGGGACACTATCTAAGATACCACCTTGGACACTATCTAAGTTACCACCTTGGACACTACCTAAGATACCACATTGGACACTATCTAAGATACAACCTTTGACACTACCTAAGATACCATTTTGGACACTACCTAAGATACCATCTTGGACACTATCTAAGATACCACCTTGGACAGTATAAAAGATACCACCTTGGACACTATCTAAGATAACCCCTCAGAAACTATCTAAGGTACTATCCTTGACACTATCTAAGATACCAGCATGGACATTAAGACACCAACTTGGACACTACCTAACATACTATTTCGGTCATTACGTAAGATGTTACCTTGGATGCTGTCTAAATACAACCTTAACCTTTAACTAAGTTCATGCTGTGGACGCTATTAATATTACCTAGTTCACTACCGAAGATGCTATTACCTTGATCAGTAATCAGGCATTGTTTTTTTCGGTGGCTACCTAAGATACTACCTTTAGTCACTGCCTTGCACACTTCATAAGTATAAGACAGCCCAAGATATTGCCAAAAGTGGACTGTTTAAAATACTAGGTTTATCTCCATTTGGCCCTAGAATGCAGATTTCACAGTCATCGAAAATGCCTTGATTTGATTCGAAGACCTTGTGCCAGCAGGAAGGTGAGTTGTTAGTAACGGCTCAAATTGTTTACTTTATCATTTACTTTCCAAAGGAATGTGTAGCAACCATACATAAGTAATAAAAACCAAAATGTAAATCTGTACATATTTCTTTGTAATTTTTTTTATTAAATAAGTGGCTAGGGTGGTTGTCTTTTTGAAGAAGGCTTCTTTCGGAGAAAGTTCAAGGCGTTTATCTAGATACAAGTAATATCGCAAACATCCTAATCCAGATAATCCTATTCTCTACGTTAGTTTTCCCGGATATTAATTTTTTTCACATTTTTACTTTATACATATGAAATACACCCTTTTCTGATTTATAAGGGTTATGAGCCAAATGAGAACTGATAGAATTGATTGTAAAACGGATAACAATGAGTTTTAGTTGGGAGAATTTAAGCAACGAGGGCGGCAACCATCGGATGTGTGCACCAGCTGTTTTTTGTCGGGGAGGAAAATCTGAAAAGCTAGATCCAAAAACATCTGATCACATATTGTCGGTTAATGTGATAAGTTGTTTGAACTACTTTGCGCACCAGCCAATGGGAAGCGAAATTGCAACCATGTGACAAGTAGTGGACATTCGGAAAGCGAGTTTTATTATTCTGACGAACTAGAAGCACAAAAGCAGAACAAGGAAACATTTTTGAATTAACAGCTCGTCAAGAAAACGAAGGTCAATGTTTATCTAACAGTCAAGACGAGTTAGTCAGTTTTGTACAGCAACAAAAAAGTGAAAACACAGTAAAAAAACATCCAGCAACATGAACACTTTCTACCGTTTCCTCGCTGAAATAAACAAAGATGCGGAGATACTACACTTACCAGTGAAAGACCTGGATCGGGAACTTTGACAGGATTCCAGCGAAGCATCCATAAGTTTCTTACTGACAACGAAACAAAATTCAGAATTCAAAAAGATGAAGAATTTTCTTGTTCTCGCAAAGTTCTTGAAGCCAGAGGAAAAATCTTGTTGTTCAAGGCAAAGGCAATCGGCCAAACGCAACTCGAGCTTTGGCTGAACAGGAAGAAGACAAGCTCTTCGGTTTAGAAGAATTTGGTGCAACAAGCCCTGTGTCTCTCCAAAGAACCATGTGGTGGTTCATCTGCAGATGAAAGGCGCAAGCTGTGCTGGGGAGACGTGACTTTGCAGAGAGACACTGCGCTTCAAGATGGCGGCGAAATGCTAGTTTGTACAAGCTAGCGCGGTACCAAAACACGCAAAGGCATAGAAAATGGCCACCAACGAGCTTTTTCACCAAAATTTTACGCCACAAACACAGATAGGTGTCCCATAATGTACTACAAGATTTTCAAGAGCCACAGACCAAGAAACGAATCAGCCGGATTCGCCGTTTTTCCTGGCAGTACGACATGGTCATCGTCGAGAGAACCCTCATGTTTGGTACATGAAAGCACCTTTGGGGAAAAACGAAATTGGCAAGTTTATGACAAAAGTTGCTCAAAATGCCAGTCTTCAAAGAAAAAGGGCGAAAATATCCAACCAATCCGTGAGGAAAACAAGCTTTGGCCGACTCCTCGATGCCAACAGGCCTTAGACCTTTGTTGCTCAGTTGAGTGGGCACAAAAATCTGCAGAGCCATCAGTCATACAAATCTGCCAACGAGCATCACCAGCGACAAATGTCCTCAATTTAAGTCGTAACCAGAATCCTGAACTGCCTGTATCTTCTTCAAGTTTCAACCTGACTTCTGCTTCGACATCGGTAAACCAGCGAAACTCACAGTCTCTGAACGAAAACAACGTAAATTTGAGTTTTCCTGTCGCTCAATCTCAAGGCTTTTTCACTGGAGCAAATATTGGCAGCATCTCCCAGTGTCACTTTCGTGTTTTCAATGGACTGGTGAAGATTTTCCACCATGCAAAAAAGCGAAGGTACGTCATTGAAAGTGACGACGAAGATTGATTCTGTCACATAAAGTGTTCCTCGTGCGCCCTGCCAGTGAGTGAAAGAACTAGAAATTTGCCTTGACTTTGAAAAACTTGATGTTTCTGAACATTATATTAAATGAACTTTGATGTGGAAAATTTGTGCTGTTTGGAAGTTGCTACGGTCCTGCTTTTTTCCCAATAAATTTCTTAACGAACAGAGTTGTGTTGTTCATGAGTTCGTTAAGACGAACGTGGTCACTTTGAGTACGGCCTCGACTCGATGTTTTTGAGAGCGCGTGACCGGATGTTGAAAAACAAACATTTTACAGTTTTGCACAACTTAATTGAAAATGCAAACAAAGCATGCAGAGGTATGTTTTCGCGTGCTGGGTCACGTACCCTATCTTATGATCATGATTCTTGTATGGGGTCACAGTAACCCTGAATTAACATTTTAATTGGATTCCAGATATCAGAAGTTACCTACATTCTCGGAATCTGTCCAGAATCGGGGCTTTCATCGCAGCAGTACAAGTGTGCAGAGTGCAGGAAGAAAATTTCGCTTGCCAGTAAGCTAAACTTTTCACGTACATATAGGTTTTAATGTTAACAATAAATCGAATTTTTCCTCAGCCTGAAAGGTGTTATGACTCGAAAAGTTGGTTATGTTATTAGTGCACCGGAGAGAAACATAACCGAAAAATATTTGCAGGAAATGTTTTTGTGGGGTTTGAAAAATTCTTCAAAACATTTACTCCAAATTCATTGAAAAAGTAAAATGAAAAGGCATTTTTGTCTTGACTCAATATGAAACAATGCTTTATAGAATGAATGCCACTCTTGTCAGCATTTTTTTGTTAACCTAGCACAAATATATGCTTCACTTAAATGCTAAAGGGCATTTTTATATGGATTTTAAATGCAACAATGCCCTGCGGAATGAATACAAGTTTTTGTCTCAAGATTTTTGATTAAAAAAGTAATTATAACGTGAAAAAAAGTGATTATAATTGTTAGGATTGATGAAGGATATTACACAAATGCTTAAATAGTGTAGGGTGTCACCCCAAGGAATCCTTGTTGATACTTCCTCTAGTTGTCACGTGAAATAAAAAATATGATGAAGAAAACAGAAACGCATGCTTTTTCAGAGGGTGATGACTTGGAAGCGAGGTTGTGTGATTATACTGGTCAGTATTTCTGTGAAGACTGTCACTGGAACGACACTCTCGTAATCCCTGCAAGAGTGGTCCATAACTGGGACTTTACCCCTCGGAAGGTAAGCAACTTTGAGGTGTGATGTGGACTTTGTTTACCGAAGCTGGTTTGGCGACAATCAAGGAAGCAGCGATTAGCTATTTAGTAAATGTCTTGCTATTTAGTCTATTACAGGGACTTAACCCCACGCAAGGTAAGCAGTATAGTAAGAGAACAACTCCGAAAAGTACTCAAGATTTGAGTAAGACAAATCAACAGCAATATAAAACTAGTAATATTTCGGTTTAATTCAAAACCATCATCAAACTATGCAAGATTACAAGCTCGAGTGGTTTATATGATTGATGTTATCTTATCAACAAGGGAATTGAAAATTGAAAATTAGCAAGGCAAAACATTCCCAAATAACAAAACAAGTTAATACAATCAAAACAAACCAAAGTTCTAAGAAAACAGTACCAGTTCTTTAGTAGCTTTAATTCCAGTGTTTAGGCTTGGCTTGTCGGCTGGAAATGGTTTCAAGGTAAGCAACTTTGAGGTGTCTCTGGACATCGAAGCTGGTTTGGCGATAGTAAAATCTTCCGTTTTTTGTGCTTCTTCCATGATACATCAAGAGGCAGCGATTAGCTATTTTATTCGTTTGTCCACTTTAGAATTCTGGATATATTGACGGAACCCATCTAGCTAGCTGGTTGAGGGCAGAAGTGGCAGATTTGCGGCTAGAATAGTAGGGGCCACTGTAACGTTCGTCATACCTTAATGCTCTGCGTCTTGGTGTGGAACCCTTCAAAATAGCCGGTTGAGAGCAGAATTCAGGGCTGAAATAGAAGGGGAGTGCTAGAAAAAGCTTGAAATTATCAAGTATTGTATCGAATCTTCGTTGATTTTTTGAACAAAACAAATGACTGTATCTGCACTATATACCCAAACCCTAGTGGGAGGGGCCTCAAGCTTTTAATTGACTGTAAATGATCAACCATGACATGACAAAAGTGCTGATTGCAAGAATCATTAACGATCAACTGTGAACTCATAATACACCTTCTGTGTCTTTTTTCTTTTAGTTTTTATCTTGCATCTTTTCATCTTTTTACCTTTTTGATTGTTTGTGAATTAGTCGTTTTTCTATGTAGTGTTGCCAGGACAGATGGTTTTAAACAAACCATTGTTTCAATAAAAAAAATCTTATATAATGAATAATGACAAGTATTCTTGCTACTTTGATCCGTTTTAGGTCGCGCGCCAGACGAAGCAGCTTCTTGACCTAATGCAGCTCAGGCCAACATTGAACGTTGAGAAGTTAAACCCGACCTTATTGAAATACATCGGAGAACTGCGTGAGGTCAAGGTATAAAGCATGTTGATAAAGGGGTTTTGAGTAACGGAGACGACAACGTGGGCGATGAAGGCTTGCAAGAACATTTTGTTTCAAGCCAGTTGCTTAAGCTCCCAAATTAGCATTCGAAGAGGAAGGCGTGCACGTGGTCTGTTTGGTGCATTCCAACATGCAGCTTTTGTTCTCCCTGTTGTTTTGCTGTCCTTGTCGGTATCTGGTCTTCCTTCCGAAGGTTTCTTCTTTTACGGGACCTTTTGCAAAATACATGTACCTCTTGTTTCTGATTTTATAGTAGTTCATTGTTTTGTTCTGTTTTGCATTGTATAACTTGTTTTATTCCTGCAAATTACCTTAGCTTTGATATCTTTGTTTAATTTCAATTTCTTTTTAAATTTTGTTTAATATTCTTAATAGTATTATGTTTAGTTTTCTTGTTTATAGCATGTATCATTGAAGTTGTCGACACCCCACTTATTGACCAAATTTATAACCCAAGGCTGTGTTTTTTTAGGAGGGGAGGGTTATTTGGAACTTGTAAAATATTAAATTTTTTTGAGGTAAAGTTTACAGAAAGAGTTTAAAACCTAAAGTCCAGTTCAGACGTCGAACTTAAAAAGAGCCGAAACTAAGACAAACGAGTTAGCTTGGACAATGGAATTTGTGAAGGCCCTGTGAAGTTTGCCGTTTAAAACGTTTGATTGCTCACTTAATTCATTCTCAGCAGAGAAATCAAAGACAATGGTTTATGTTATTTATATTGTTTTATTTAGTTTCGTTTCATGTTTTATTTTTATTTGTTGAATTTGTAGCACAGGGCTTTGTTTTCGTTTTAGATACTTTTGAAGCCAAAGTTTACAGGAAGAGTTAAAACCTAAAGTCCAGTTCAGACGTTGAACTCTACGTGTGCCGAATCTAATGTAAATGAGCTAGAACAATAGAGTTTGGCATTAGGCTCGGCACACGTGAAGATGGACGTTTAAAACAAGCCAAAAAGTCGCCCGCCTTTTGATTGGTCCCGTACTGAAATCTAAGCAGAGAAATCAAAGACGTTGGTTTATGTTTGCTGATCATGTGTTTGTGGTTGCAGAGACTCCGAGAGGAAGTTCTTATCATGAAGAAGTACTTTCTGTCGTGCCAGGAAGCCCGTGAGAGCAAGCTTTTGTTAAAGGTATCTGGAGACATTTTTTGAGCTATTTCAAAGACATTTCTGATACTTGCAGCACACCAAAAATTAAAATCTGGAAAAAAAATAACTCGAATTCATCGGATCGCCCGCGTATATCCAGAACTCGATGCGTTTCGACCAATATGCACTGCGCGCCCTGAAGTAGCCTCGTTTTGGTCGGAAGACACAAATCGCAAGACGTTTTAGACTTTGTTCTATTTCAATATGAATTAAAACAAACCAAACTATCCATAGCTTTATGATAGCCTTCGAATATACTAGTGCAAAATGCATTGCACATTCTTGAGATATCATTGGCTCGTGATACCTTATAAATGCAACTGCTTAGACTATGAAAACACTTATGTAATATTTTTGTTAATTACGCAGCTTCAAGGGCGGCAGCATTTCGTGGATTCGTCGAACCATTACTCTTTGCAAGACTTGATAGATGTCAACAATGGCAGCCTTCTTCCGTTCCTTACCAGAGTTCATTCGCTCTTTCTGACGCATATCAAGACCGAGTGTCAAGTAAGTTAAACTCAGTTATTCATCTTTCCTTATTCTTTATTCCTTGTTGCTAGTAAGCTGTGTGTGTGCTTCATTCTTTTCAACCATCATTTTTCGTTTATCTCGTAATCGTTTATTCTTCACGTTTTGAAAATTGCTTCAGTAGATGTTGAAAGCTTTAGAAAGTTTAAAGTTATCTATGGAGTGTTACAAGATGCCGGTAACTGGCTTTTGAAAAATTAAGTTGCTTCCATTTTTTGTTACGGGATATGTTTATTAGATGTTATAAATGTTTTTTACAATCGTTTGTTTCCATCATAGACCGGGAATCAAAGCTCACCTCACACCGAATTAAAAATACACTTCATTATGTATGCTACCAACTTCCTTTGAAAGAGCTCTATAAAGACTCATGGCGAGTTTAGTTTGGAGTAGACACTTAAGGCCTCAGTTTGTTTCAAGCATTCCTTATTCGTCCAACGACGGCTTCATTCTGCCTCTGCTCTTTTCCAACTACGTTCACTGAAGGTGCATAGTGTAGTGCTGTTGCGGTTAAGGTTTTCTCATCAAGTGCCCAACCACTCCCCCTCTACTGCTTTTCCTTCTTCTTCTGCTCCTTGTGGTCGTGGTTATTTTCTAACGTAAGTGTTGTTTTCTTACAGACATGTCAGGGAAAAGGGTTCCTCTGCGAAATTTGTAAACTGGACGAAGTGATCTTTGCGTTTGACCCCCACGCCCTCCAATGCTCAGGGTGTAAATCGGTCTACCACAAGTAAGCAGGAAACATGAACTTTAATACATTTTTTCATAAAATAAACCAGATACTACGTGAGCTCTGATTGGTTAGAATACCGTTTTACATAAAGTAAACCAGATAGTTATCTCGCTCCGATTGGTCAGAATACCACTTTACTTGACAATATGTAAGCACGCTTTTCATCCGCTTTTTTTCTTCTTTGTTTAATTTCGCTATAGAATATAAAATAGTTTCTGTGTTTACATAAAAGTTTGGAGGGTTGGTAGAGCATTCTAAAAGCTGAAAGTCACTTCGTCTCGCGTTTTGGTTTTCTACTTGTATTAAATGTTCTCCAAATCTCGCGTGTCAGTTGCATCAGGTTATGTAAGTGTCACGGAAACCATTTAACATTTCTTCGTGGTTAAAAGGAAAACTTGCTGCGTAAAAACGGACAATCTTTGGGTTTTTAAGGTTCGTACCATCTAAGACTGCCTATAGGTATAGATGTAAATAGACGACAATTTTTCTGACCATTGGCCTGTTTGTTCTAGAACATGTTTCAAGGATACTGTTTGTCCCAAATGCCAGCGACGCAGACAGAGATCGCAACAACAACCAACTACATCCAAATCATGAGAGCAGACATCGCAAGAGAAATTTTTATAAATACCTTAATAAGTTAAAAAGCTATATTTTTACCAAAAAGACAAGACACTGTCTTTGGTCCATATGATGTTGGTAGTTTACATGTCCCATTATAGATTCCGTGTAATTTGTTAAGACAAATTCGAAAGACTACCTAATATAAATGTGAATAAGTATAAAACTATATAAAGTCCTTTTTTACTGATGGTTTGAAGTTTACATTTAGATATAGTCAGAACATTTATTATAAACGTTTTCTTAACAGTGAAACAATTATTTATTAATGCTGTTATGTAGTTGAGAGTATTTCGGAATCATTAAACGGTACCCAACAGACGAGTAGTTGCTCTCTTTTTATCGGTTTTTAAGCCACAAATCCAGTTGGTGGCCAGAGTTTAGTAGCAGGTTTTGTACGGTCGTGAAAAGTCATAAAAGTCATGAAATTTGAAAATGTGTTTTCCAGGCCTTCAAAATTCATGGAACTTGGGGAAACTGGCCAAAGTCATGAAACAGACATAAAATGTTATTTTTTTTAAATTTCCAGATGAAAAGTAGAACCCTGTTATAATAGTAGTTTTCGAAAATAAAACCTTTTCTTGACGTTCCTGTTATATTTTTTAGACTTTAAGTGTGCAATGATGACGTAGCAGGAGGCATATGACGTAGCACGAGGCATGAAGCAGAGACAATCTTTTTTATCTCGAAAAATTCAATTCAATTCTGGTTACAATAGTCGCATTGTTATAACTTTATACAATGAATTATTCCCTTGAAATTGTTTGGAATAAAAATTCTATGACATTCTCTAACAGAAAATGAATTTTTTTAAACAAAAACTACATAAGTCACTGCTGCTACATCACAGGTTACCAGTCCCCGGCCAGCTCGGTCAAAATTTACATTCCGATCTTTTTTTGATTAAAAAGCCTACTTAGAAGTGGAAATTTTTTTTGGTTATTCGAATTTTGAGTTCACAGTTGACAACAGTTTTAACCCAAAAAGTAAAAACTTTGCTTGATAGTGTGTGGCGTCTTGTACATTGACCCAAAGTTCTTAGCGCCTAAAAGTCTAAAGATGCATAAAGAGAACCTGTGAACATCAGATTTGACATACACAGTGTTGTTAGTTCAAGGAAGAGTTTTATCAGTTCTCACCTTCCATGAGCTTCTTTTAGCAGTGTAAGGCTTGCAATGCATTGTGGTAAAATGTACTGCCTCCATCTTTCATGGTCAAAAGTGCAAATGCTGGTGTTCCGCGCACTTCGCACATTTTCTGATGTGCATTATGGTCTGCATACGTGAAGGATCAACTCAAATGTCGGTAGAGAGTGGATTCTTTGATTTCTTGATAATTTGGGGTCATGAAAAATGGCTATTAGTCATAAAAAGACATGGAACTTAAATCGTTACTGTAATGGCGAACCCAGTGTAAGTTTTTGAAGGCGGAACACTTTGCAAATCTAGTAAGCTAACAGCAGAGAAATGTTCCCGCCTTCGTTGTATTTAGTTTTTATCTCCAGATTTTAAGACAGCTAATTTTATCAGTTCAAAAGAGAAAAGGTGTGTTCTTGTATACTTCAAATGTGTTTGTTTCGTTTTTCAAGAACCGAATTCTTAAAAGTGGGTAAGTTCTCGATGTGTGGTAGTAACTGAATTTCCCTTTTTTTCTAATGCACTATTGTTGGAATGGAAACCACTCTCAATTGTGTTTTTATTTTGCACGATTTGACCTCGTCTAAAGGAAGATCTTTGCGTTTGTAATGTGTCCATGGAGTAACAGGGTCATGGTTGGAGTACCCATGTTTACAAATAGATAACATAGCTAATATGGTCATTAATTGTAAACCAACTCTTTTTCTTTTTGTTCAAGCCAATGACTTGTTGCAACTCCTTTCAATTTTATTTGAATGACAATAAATATGTTATAACAATACAGTCTTACAGACATTTTGATTCTACTAAACTTCCAGAAAAGACAGTTTGAAGTTCGCACTTTTGTCTTCGCCTCTAATCGCCCGTCTGTAGAGGAATGTTGGTGCCACAATCTCTGTAGAAGTCCCTTTTCACGGTGGCTACCCGCACGTGCTTGCGGAAGGGCTCCTCAAGCGAGGGCCGCAGACCATACTGGGATGAGGACAACACTGGTACTGCTTTGCTTCTCTCCTAACAACACAGCGGTGGAAGTTTATTTAGACACTTATTGAGAAAGGCAACAAACAGACTTAACAACCTGGTTACTATTAAGTATCAACATGTCATCTAGAGTGTTTTTTATCAATGCAAATCTGGCTGACCCAGCAATTCAGGTTATGACCTGCAAGTGGGTTAAATAAACAAACATTCAAACATTCAAAAAACTTTTATTTCATTAGAGAATGCAGGAGACGATTGGATTCTTTTGCCACAAGGAACTTCGTTTAAGGTAGTTCCCCAGTTTTGCTTGGCATCTTTACTGCGCATATTAGAAATTTTAAAACGTTTACATATTTTTGTCATATTCTATTGAATGTTGAGCTCTCGAAGACATATCAGAAAAAATAAAGCAAAAAAATAGGTTTTTTCATAATATATGGGGCTTTTTGTCTAACTCGTTCCAGTCTCCCCTCGGAAATGGGGTAAAAAAAAGCAGATGTTTTGCAAGTTTTCCTAGAGTTTCTCTTAAACAAGCACGCCTACCCCACAACTTTTTTCGTCAATCGGTCAAATTTCAAAAGGACTCTCTGAAGAGAAAAAATAGGAAAAATCTGAGTGTTGCAAAATGGAAAAATATAAAAAACATAGACAAGAATACACTATATCTTGAGGTAATGGAAACATATAAACAACAAAAGCCCACAAAAATGCCTCCTTACAATAAATGTTTTTGCTGAAAATCATAAGATAGTTATTCTCCTAATCCAGAAGAACTCTTTTCGTTTTTTTCCTTTATTTCCCTTACCCTCCTGGATGTTATCTTGGTTGGCCACACGAGGAATCTATAGTTTTAATTTCAAGCTTACAATAACAGAAAAATAGCCCTTGAGGGGGTATTTGTATCAATCATATCTCAAAAGTTAACTCGGGCACACCCCTTTTTCATTCCATTTTTTCAGTTTACATATAATGATTGACAAATGAGGAAAGTTTGACAAAAATCTAGGTGCGGGTTCTATTTCACTGGAATGACCTTAAGGCAGTAAATGGATAGGCAGTTAGGTATAGCCAGTGCTCAGCCAAAGATTGTAGCTTCGTAAAGTATTCAAAGAACAATATAATTGTCAAACGACTGCCATTTTGATCAGACATCAAAATACAAGAGCCTAGATGGTAACCACAGAGTCCAGCACAGATGCTTCAGTGACAACATTTTTTGTGCGATAGACTATGTGTTAGATGTATTATTTAGTTGGTGAAGGATCCTGCGATAGACTAAGTGTTAGATTTATTATGTAGTTGGTGAAGGATCCTGCGATAGACTATGTGTTAAGTGTATTATGTAGTTGGTGAAGGATCCTGCGATAGACTATGTGTTAGATGTACAATGTAGTTGGTGAAGGATCCTTTATGCGTTTGGATTGAGTTTTGGGGAAAAAGCTTCCTTTATTGAAAATGGTAATGCTTGTAAGCAAGAATTCTTTTTGGGTCGGAGGTAGCAATGGTTGGTAAGGATCCTTTGTCTATTGGAAGGTGGTACTAAGGAATTCGTGGTATTCCTAAATGTGGCTGAAAAGCCTTTTGTGAATTAGAACTAGTTAAAGGTGACTAAGAAGAGGTGGTGTAATTAGGGAAAGATCCTGATGTTTTACAATGAGATTATGCTGATAAAAGTCAGTCGGATAGAGGTTTTGTTGGTTAGCGAGAAACTTTCGTGTGCATGTTGGAATTAGGTTCAAAAGAGGTTTTCGTTGTTCGAAAGATAATATTAGTAAGCAAGAATCCTTTGTTCTTATTAGGGAAGGTGTTAATAGCAAGTGAAGATGCTCTTTGTATTGGATTTAAACGTTGAATGACAGAAATACAATACAAACAATGACAAAACGTTTGCGGAGGGTCATACTGTTAAGGAATGAGGATGATCACTATCATTGAAGAAGGTAAGGTCATTGGACAAGATTCCTTTTTTGGAAAATATTTTTCAAGAAACGATTCGTTCTCTATACTGAAGCATATGTAATTACCATTTCTCGGAAACAAGGGTAAAAAGGAAGGATCCTTTATTGATTGCAATGGATGTGTAGTAGTGTGCGTAGGTAGAATTGATTTGGAATGTCAAACACAGAAAGGCATAAATGTCTTACCTCCGCATTTACATTCAACCCTCTAGTGAATTCTCTGTCATCGCGGTGCAATTTGCTGCAGTATCCTTTTTGTATTTTGAACATGCGATCATACGTTGATACACCTTGATGCTATAAAAAGAAAGTATAAAAGGAAATGACCCTTTACTTAGAGTATCCTAAATGGAAGTTAAACTGAAAGTAAACAAACGAGTTTATGCTTCCGCTGAGATGTATTTGATCCTTAGATAACGGTCGACAAAAAAGCACAGAGGATATACACCTGGCACCCAGGAAATATGGGAACTAAATCAACAGTTTCTCTTCTCTACTGTAATACGAAAATAAGTTCGGCATAGTCGCGCCCTTCAATACGGTTACACAATTTTGGTCTTTGAAGAGGGCAAATTCATATTGCTAATTACCTTTTTTGTGATATTGAAGTAGTTAAGAGATTTTTGCGGGCCGTCTTTGTACAGATTTCTGCTGTAGATTGACCAGGCTTCCTTTACCGCCGGACTGCAACAGCTTGGGTTTAGAATGTGCTTGTCAATCAGTCTGGACTCGCGCTAACATGAGAAAAAACCAATTCAAATCATGGTAAATTGGTTATAAGAGAGTGGACAAGCAACGAAAACTACGGATTGTTAGCCGTCTTCTTGGCCCATTCCCCTGAGAACTCTAAAACAAACACTTTTTAAATGAAATCCTTCATGGTGTTAAAATTTTTTTCTTGTGTCGTGCTGATTTCCCGAGAAATTCTAGTTTGTATGTGCGTGTTTCGGGTCGTTTGTCGTTTGGGGTCATTAAGCGTGGGGCGCTTATCGACTTGTCAGCGGTAAACGAAGGTAACGTGTGACGTAGGTTATGGGGAGCGAGCGAGCGAGCGCATGAACAGTTTTTGTTGTCGTAAGTTCGCTTACGCAGTCAAAAGTGAAAGTTACAACTTACGTTGTGTGCGGTATCTCACTCCAATGATGATTTTTTTCAGTCCGAGCCAATTCTTACCCATATCTGACGTCGTAGCCTCACTCTCTCTCCCCGCTTAACCCCTATTTCTGAGCTGCCGGTACAACGCGGCAAGTAACGTGTTTTAAGCTCGAATTTCTCGGAAAGTCAGTGCGATACAAGGAATTTATATTTGTAAGTATTCGTTTCACACTCAGTTAAAGATTTTGTTTGACAAAACTTGATTTGAGGGTTCCCCTTTAATAAACGGGTCCGACAATAAGGAAGTCATTTGCTTAATGGAAATACACCCACCCACAGGCATTTTTGTTAACCAACTATTTGAAAAAGCAACGTTCTCTACGTGCGCCTAAAACACTATCGAGTGGTTTAAGAAGTGTAAGCTAAGGTTATAAAACACGTGTAGATTTACTGGTTTACTGTTTGTGTAGTACAAATGAGATCAAACACAAAATCGTGTAAATATTACTCGGCCAAAAAATGATTTTCAAGCCAAAATATAATAATGAATATCATCCACTAACCTAGTTTTCGAAATTTCTCGGGGGAACTTGCTTCCTCCTTGATTTTGTCGCAAAATATCATTCGCAAAGCTTAAGTTTCTCGCCCTTGCGGGAAGCTCAAAAATTGTCGTGGGAGCTTTTTTTTTGTTTTGTTTTCAGTTTTTGACTCTTATTTTCATATTTCCTTACATTTTCAAAATCAGATAGAATAGTACAACAATTGGGTATATCACTTGCAAGAATTGCCAAAATATAAAAGGAAAATGTTTAATGGACAACTGGTGGCAATTTGTGTTATTTCCATTAAGCAAATGACTTCATTATTGTCAGCCCTAATTTGTCAGCCATGCTATTAACTAGTAGTTCTTAAAAAGAATGCAGTGCTTCCTGATGATCGAGGCATCGGTAAAGTACCCCTATCAGGTGCTAAAATGTTTGAACATGCTGTGAATTCGATCAATAACTGATTGTGTCCGCGAGTTGAAAGCGACGCTTTCGCTGATACAGTCACGCAAACTATGTTTTTATGTTAGACTTTTAGTCGTCTTTAAGCGATAGTCTCTTTTAACTGATAGTTATTTAGATAGCAGATCATTTGCATTTACATAGCAGATCACTTGCATCTGTGCAGATTTTGTGTTTATAAACAAGGTTAGATACACTATTTTTTTATAAGAATAGTGTTTTTCAGACTCAGGGTCAAGATTCTTAATTTTTTGACGTTTTGAGGCTGAAAATGTTCTTTAAATATTCTTAGAATACAGGTCAACAGAATATGTCTGCCAGCATGGCGTTGCCTTCCTGAGTCTCCAGATCTCCACCTTCGTGCAGAGGAGTGATATGAGACAGCTAAACGGTTACTTAAATACATAAACAAACTGTCGTTCGGTGGCATTTTTTGCTGAAAAATATTCAGAATTCCCAAATATCTAAATTTTTGTGTAAACGTATTTATACGTTACACCAAATTATATTCCTAAAAAAATCTCAGCGCCAGCAAGATTCTTAAAATATTCTTAGTTTTTTGGGATTTTCAGCCTAGATATTCTTGTAAAGTATATTCTTACAAAAAATGAGTGTAGGTGAACGATTGATCTTTAAGACGTCAAACAAGGAAATATCGTCGAAATCTTGAACACGACAACAATGACGAAAGCTGAAATTATCTCTATTAAAGTAAAGTAATAAGTTAAATACTTCAGATAGCTGATAGCACAAACCGCGGACTCTAGCAGTAGCAGGAGCCATCTACACGCTTTTTTTTAATAAAAAACCAGTAACTTTTTCCGAGGCTCATTGTTCTTAATTTTTTGGTGATTCAACCTCAAATTGTTCTTAAATTGTTCTTATCTTATCATTGTGGTTTAAATCGAATAAAAACTAAGCGAAGGTACTGCAATACATGTATTGGGAAACAAATTGTAAGGACTAACTTCAGGGCAAGTATATTTACGTGTACTGCGAGTAATTCGAAGATACATAAGAGAAATGAACACACACATGTACAGTGTGAATACCTTTAGATACACTCATCCGAAAAGACCTTTGCTAGGCCTCAAAAATACTTGACTTTGAATAATTTGAAGCAATGAGTGATTAAAAAGAGAGAAACTACAAATCATTTCTGTATTGATATAAGTTAAATGTCGAAGCTCGGTAAAGTGTTCTTAAATTTTGGCCAATCTGAGACTCGTTCTTATAAAGTTGTTCATATAAAAAAAGCGTGTAGTTCCTTAAAGTAATGTATTCGCTCCAACAACCTCGTTCCCAGGGCGCCCTTCTTCTTTCCTCGGTCGAGAGAGGCATTGTGTGGTTTAAAAATGTCAGTTTTTGCAGTGACTAGTATTAATTACTTTATTGCAAATCCGAAAACAACTCGAGTTAAGGCGCGAGTACACCTAAAGCGCGCTTTAAGCCCGCCACACACTACACGATTTCGTCTCTAAGCTCCCGATTTTTTGTCTGCGACGAAAAATCGGCTGTGTGTGGCAGTTACAGACAAGGATCGGACACGATTTTTTGTCTTGAAGGAAAATCTGACGAGCTAGATCTAGAAACGTCTGATCAGACATTGTCGGCTAGTGTGTGGAAGGGACCGACAATTTGTTGGAACCTCGCTACGTATCAGCCAATGGGAAGCAAGAGTGCAAGCATGTGACAAGTGTATTACTTCCAACATGGCGGAATTTGAGGTTGCGTTCAGACGAGTGACACTGGGCCCGATAGAAATAGAGTGCAGTCTTGCGACAAAATATCGGCTGTTGTGTGGCAAAACTTGTACCCGACAAATTGTCTGAGACAAAAAATCGGGAGCTTAAAGACAAAAAATCGGCTGGTGTGTATTTTGAGATTTTTCGGATGAATTTTGAATTGTATTTTTTTCTTGAACATTTGTATTTTTAAAGAGAATTTGGAGTTTGGTGATATTTTTGGAAGTTAAAAAATTAATTTTGAAGTTAGTACTTGATGTAAAAACGCCAAACCGCTCTCAAACCAAAGCTGTACTAGTCCCTTGCCAAGAGGAACGGTTTGATGATTTTACTTAATATTCTTCTTATTCAAATATCTTTTTCAACTTCCTCACTGTCTGACAAAAGTTTAAGTGTATTCCCGCCTTAACGCAAAAAAAAATTGTGAAAAGTTGAATATCAAACATTCATCGAAATCTTGAACTCGACAAAAATGACCGGACAGCTGAAGTTCTCTCCTCTATAAATATTTGCCATTCCTGCTGACAAACATAAACTTTATAACAAATGATCCCAACTGATTTTTTTTGAGGATTAAACTCAATGGAGTTTTTAATAAACTGTTTATGTTGTTGAAATCGAAAATACAGTTGCTGTTATTTAAAGCTTTGTGTACGTTTTGTGTTCATATATATCAAAAATTTACTTTTAAAATGTTTCGGTGCCCAATGTATCTGTGAAACTTGCGTAGGTCGGTGGCATCTGGTCGAGCCAAGCACACTTACCCGAACACTCTCACGCCATTGTTCTTTAGTTTGTTCTGCAGTGTAGCTCTTGAGGCCGTAGCTTGACATAACAAGCCCCTCCCCGGGGTACGCAGAATCCGACATGTTGAAACGCAAGCAAGTAACAAATGTTGAAACGTGCTGTTGTGACGACATAATGCGGCATTATGCCATCACGCGCGCCACAACTTGATCTTGTACATAATTATAGTATATCCAGGGCTGGATTGTTCAAAGGCTGGGTAACTTTATAACCCTGGGTTAAGCGAAAATTCAAGCAGTAATAGTATTTCTCTAGGGAAAGACTTATTATTCTTATAAAACAATGTTTAAATTTTCCACGGAAAAAAACTTGTCAATTCCAAATTAAAATTACAGCTCTATTCAGTCTTGGTAGGGTTGGAAACAAGTAGATAGGTTAAAAATTTAACCGTAGTGTTAGTGCTAGTGGGCCTTTGATCAACTTGACCTAATCGTTTTCTTGCGTTGTTTAATCTCTCTTTTTACAAAACGCGTAGGAATACTCTATCTATCATTATTACTCAACTATGCCTTCCTAGAACTCTAAAATCGCTACCCTACACTATGCCTGAAATTCAATTTAAGGATTGTCTTATCGTCCACACTAGTACGAATGTCAATGGAGCTTTTACAAAAATGTTTGGCAGAAATGTAACAATACACCGCAGAGTTAATTCATAGTTTTCCAGTTTACCCTGTTGCTATGAAGTAATTACTTGTAAAAACTGATGATGAAAAACGAAGTACGTCCCGCGCGCGGCTCGATCGCTGTTCCTCTTATGCCTGCGAGTCAATGTGAGTTGTCACGTCTTGGCGCGTAAAATCAAAAGCTTAACTTTTAATCTTTAAAAGCGTTGTGCAAAAGAGACGCTTCCTCCTACTTTTGACTTTATTGAAACGAGAACCAAGTATAGGCACTTCTATAGCCACTAAGTATATAAAAGAAGACAGCTTTTGGTTTTTATAAACGAAAATACTGAAATTGCAGCTGTCGTTGGGTCCTGACAAAGGGAAAAGATTCACAAGAAGAAAGACAGCTTTAAGAGAGTGACAATTTACCTTAGAAAAAAAGTTGAAATTTTCTTAATAATGGCCGAATATTGGTATCCTTCCTAGTACAGAAAAAGAAATGTGCTAATGCTTCAAAAAACAAACAATATAATCTTACATGATAGAAATGGTAGATAGTGGATTGACAGTTACATAGCAAACTTCTGGGTAATATTTTCATAAAGTAAATATTGCCGAAGCTTTTCCGTTATTATCAATTTCAACTTCGAATATACATTTTTTTCTGTTTTCATGATGTGCTAACCGTTTTTGATAGAAACACTACGCCGAGTTCAATTTTGGAGAACAATTTTTAGTAAACTATTTCGTTTCGCAATATTTTGTTTTTTGTTTTTTGTTCAAGTTGAGCTTTCCAAACTCCAAAACCGTTTCACAATTTCAATTAAATTTTGCTAATGTTTTCACAACACCATGAATAAATGCACGGTATTATTTTGAACAATGACAAGGAAAAACCCCTTCGCAAATAGACATGCAAAAACGAGCGTGAATGCACCTGTTTCGGATGATTTGCCTTACTTCAGTAGCCTAAAAGTTACAAATCTCATTTTTTTTTACAGTTATAACGTTGTTTCTCCAGTTAATTTTTTTTGGTCATCAGAAGGTGAAATTAACAACTGAATTCGGCAGGAAGTTAACGAAATATCTCATTAAATTAAAACCGTGTTTACAAATGCGACGTTTCGCGTTTTCCATTTTCTTTTCTTTTTAACGTTTTTATCTGCCATTAACAAATTTTCTACTTATAAGAATCAACAATATATTTTTTGCAATATCATCTTTAAATTTGAATCAGGTTCTGTTGCAAGGTGCTGAAAAGGTCGGTTTTGTTTTCTCGAGTGCCCTTGATCTCTCAGCGATCAGCTGAGTATGTGTTACTGCCTATCAATAGCAAAATAAGTATTTAATCGACTCTTTACACACACCCCGGCCAGGGTCAGGAACTGAATATAAGATTCTGCAGTGATAGACAATAGTATTTCCGTAAATATATGTAATCTCACACACGTTACATAAAACAACTACACATCAGTTGACTTTGTTCCCGCCAGGGATGGTTTCCATGATGTGATAAGTCGACTCCATTCTGAAATCAACGTAATATTCATGTATTCAGCCACGCACCCATAGCAACTCAACTAATCGCCGTGTTTTTAATACCTTGGGCACGAAAAGGCCAATGGGGGTTCGTTTTATATCTTCAGCTGCATTTATAAATTAATTCGCACAAGCTATCATGTTGTGCAGGCGGTTAAGAGTTATAAAGAGGTCACTGAGGCTATATCTTCCCACATGATGCGAAGGAAAGGCCGGGCAAGAAATAACGTCAGACAATGTACTTAAAAAGATGCTTTTTTTCTGTGATTTTGTTCATGCTTTTTGTCGGCCCTACAAAACCGAACATTCGTTCAAAAAGGGTGCGAGTGGTAATATTGGTTTCTTCAAGGTTACGAGAAGGCACAAGTGAAATTCAGCATGGACAAGGCTTAGAGTTGCTATGGATTTATATTGACAAGCAAAACACGAGTGTTTACCGGCTCGTTGCTCGTCTTAAGCGAGATTTCACTGAAAACCGAGTTGCGGCAGTTATAGGATCGGGTTGCACTGTAATTGATGGCTTGGCGGCAGAACTGGTAGATCACTTCTCGATACCGTTTATTGGAATAAAGCATATGAGTCAGGTAACTTATATCAGTGTTATGATTTAGCTATTAAAGGTTATATATTTCATATTAAAAGTCTAGCTCCATAAATCTTTCCCCCACCCCCCAAGTTTAACAAAGTGGTTTGATATACAAAGGTGAAACTCTTAAGCGACTCTTGAACTGTTAGACTTGATAACACATTATATGCTTTAAGCGAACAAACTCTCAAACAAAATAAAATGAGAGGTTATGTAAATCAATAGAAATTCTATGAACGATAATCAATAATTTAACACTCTCTCGTATTCATGACATTCTCGAACCATTACGTTTGTCGCATTCGCACACAAACCTTAAGACTTTCTTTTCTTGAAAAACGGCATTCAACATTTCTCGCGAGTATTCCAATATTGAGTATGGTTGACAGTTCTGAGGGATCATTTCGGAGATATAGCTTCTAAAAGGAAAGGAACCAGCCGCAAATGAAAGAACGAATTACAGTCCGTTATTGTTTTGTAGTATTGCACATCAATACTAATCCATTAAGACCAAGATAAGAAATTACTAACTTCCGAATCAATTTTAATAAGAAAAAAAACCAAGTATTGTCTTCCAAAGATTTTAACAAAAAAGGTTCTCTGACTCTGTAATTCTAGCTTGAAATAATTGCTACTGTGGTGACTTTTGGCTTTTGTTTGAAAGACAATTGTTTCGTTCTTACAGTATGTAAGCTGTTAGGCAACAATTTAATCAAAATAAAATAGAGAATATTTATGGTTCCCTATTTCGTCTCTTCGTTATCGATACAAACCACGGCTCAGTTTCAAAGCGTTAAACCCGAAAAGCCAGAATCATATCACTTTTTCTATTGACAAAGCTAAGATTTTTTTAATTCAAACAGGTATTTCGAGCTTAATTAGTATAAGCGCTCACTCGGGTTTTGAGTTAATGTTTGTTTAGAGAAACTTTGCTTTAACATGTATGCCAGTATGGTTTCTTTGTTATCGTTTTGATCGACCTCAAACAGGAGCATGTCGTCTTAAGATAGATTTCTTTTCACACTTTCGACTCAACACGACTCGCGATATACACTCGATAGTCAGTTCCTCAGAGTGGCCAGTCGCATAGAAACTTTTCAAATTTCGTCATTTTCTGCAGAAACGGACACAACAGTCTGAACTCGTTCTTTTTAAACAATTATTTCTATAGGAATAAAGTCTCAAAACCTAAGGAAAATGAAGTAACTTAAAAACTACATTTTGTCACTGCGTGGTTAGAAGAGATAATCTGTTGTTAATCTGTAGAATATTTGAAACTAAATGAATGCTTATGTAATACGCCTGGTGGCTAATCCGAATGTGGATACTCAAAAAAAAGCAAGCTGTTTATCTTTTAAGCTGTAAATCCTTTCTGAAGCCTCTAAGGCCCATAAGGCCGGCCCATAAATTGAGTTTTAATCGTAACTGTATCTGCTAACTAGGAGAAGCTATTAAATACGTGCACAAACACGTATGTAACTTGGTGGAAATCGAACGGTATTGACGAGTTTTTTCCCATTCGTCATACTGAAAAACCAGACGTTGCGAAGAAATCGCGCTATTTCGTTGTGTTGTTCAAACTCGTCGTCGTCGTCTTGTTTACAAAAGTATCACAAAAAAATTAATAATAAACGCGAGGACTACGAGATTCTAGCAACACAACGAGATGGCGTATCTTTTCGCACGCGCAGTGCTAACGAATGGGAAAAATCATCCCTTTTGTTGAATCAAAGAGTTCTAATTATGTTTGCTCATGCACAATTTTATTGAGCTTGCCGAGTTTCGGTTTCAATGGCACACGTAAACAAGCACTCAAAACGCCACTACACACTGACAAAACTGGCTTATACTCCAACATTCAAAAGTGAAACTTTTCATTCTGATAATTTTAGTTTGCGGCGGGCTTTACGGTTGGTTTCTGTCTAGTGTTAAAATAATATAAGGATATAAAAGTCTTTGACTCCCCCTCGACAGGAAACTACACGCTTTTTTTAAGAACCAGTAAGTTTGGCCGAGGCTCATTGTTTTTGGTTTTTCGGTAACTTGAGCCTCAAAATGTTCTTAAATTGTTCTTATTTCTAAGTGTGTTTGAATCGAATAAACACTAAGCCTAATTTATAGCAATACATTTATTGGAAAACAAATTGTAAGGATTAACTTCGGGGCAAGTATATATACGTGTACTGCGAATAATTTGAAGCAATGACTGAATAAAAGTGAGAAACTGCAAATCATTTCCATTTTGCTATAAGTTAAATGTCGAAGCTCGGTAAAGTTTCAAAATCGAGCGTCGAGCCTCAGCTTGTTCATAACTTTTTCTTAAATTTTGGCCAACCTGAGCCTCGTTGTTCTTACAAGGTTGTTCTTTAAAAAAAGCGTGTAACCCATCAAGGTTAGCCCCCATCAGAAGCTAGTACTCATTTATACAGCTAGCTGACTCGACTGGAACAAGTCGGGTAAAGTGTCTTGCTCAAGGACACAATTAACACAGTGGTCTGACCGGGCCTCGAACTCGCGACCCTAGGATCAAACACGCTTTTAACCGACTCGATCGCGATAGTGGGAAATCCTTCTTTGTACACAACATGCGTCAAGCAGAAGTGTTTTAAGAACGTTTGAGGCTGAAACAGCACCCATCCTCCGGTCCCCGAAAAGTGTTGACTCTCTTAAAATTAAAAGAATGAAGAATTGTAGCTAGCATGTTTTTGCAGGTTAGGAATTTCCTAACAGAGAGAATTTTACTAATATAAAGCAAAACAGTGCGACGACAGTTTAAGAATAAACATACAAACTACGATCGCATTATTCGATCCAGAAAGGAAAGGGTACAAACAGTATATAGGCTTAACCGAACCGCTGCTGTGTTTGCCGTAAGCAAAGAATCGTTAGAACTTCAAACTTCTTGTCAACAAAATTTCAAAGTTAAAATAACGGTAGCACGCTAAAATTAAAAACATACTAATTTGGCCGGAACTGGCTAGAAAGTAAAGAAAACTATTGACGAAACTAGTTTTGAACACGTTGTGTATTTTAGAGTCTTCTTTGCTGTGAAACGTCGATGATTCATACATTTTAGTTCCTTGAAGGAAATAAGATTTATGGTTTTTAAGATTTATAATTTTTTTCTGCGTGTGAGTGAGCTAAAATGTCTTGAAAATGATTATTCTTGTATTCATAGTTTCACTCCATATGATTTTAATTGTCCTTGTATGGTAATGACAGATTTAAAAGAGGATGTATTAAGCTGGCCGATTTAGTTTAAAAGCTACCAACAGCTTTAATCGTACAGATGATCTTTCCAGCTCAGATTGTATACAATTAGAACACCTATATTCGTAATGGTTATCTCGTTTTAATCTTCTAAGTGTTTCATTGCTCCTCTTAAAAATAATATCTAGCGAGCTAATCACCCTTACTTGTAGTCATGGACTGAATTGCGAAGGACGCAGCTCAACGAGGTCGGACCGAAAGCATGTTAAGGCGCATATTGCTGCCGCTATACACAGCCAGATAGAATTAGCTGTTTGTCGATTTTGTTAAGGGAGGAAAACCGGAGAGCCCGGAGAAAAGTCTCAGCCCACATGCGGAACCCAGGACTCGATCCCGGTTCCACAGTGGCGGGAGGCACGAGCGCTAACCGCTCGGCCATCCTTTACTCTTCTTCTTTACCCATCTTTTACCCTTAATTAAAATAAATAGTAGTCCTGAGAAGGGCTATTATCGATGTTAGTGACCCGGGGGTACTTCCTATATTGGGGTGATAGGTATGACCGTCGTATTTTTTAGAGATCTGGTGTTAAACCAAGAGCCTGGTAATTGTTAGGGTTGTAAAACGCCAAGCTGTTGGACTGCTTGCAGTCTCGTGTTTTAGCAAACGTGCGTGCTGGTAACGTCCTGTTACGCGCGCGCGCCTTTGTTCACTGCAAATTACGTCCAGCACAACACGAGAGGATTTAGTAACAAAAACCCGCTAGCCACCCAGGGTAAAATTTCCGCTTTCAATTGGTACTTTTTATGGTAATTTTAAAACCCCGAGGTATTTGTAAGGGTGGAAAATTCTTATTTCTTGGTATTTTTTAGGGTATTTCGGGGACTTTTCCGACGGTCATCCCTACCCGTTTGACCCCGACGTAGGCCCCCCCCCACCCCACCCTTCCCCGGGGGTTAGTGACTTAAGTCATCTTCAGAGTCAAGAGAGGAATAGTGCGTCATGCAGTTTAATACTGATATAGTTTGGTGCTCGACTACTGATTTCACCATACGATCTGTTGGCCGTTTGACACGTACTGGCCTAACATAGCGATGGGGTTGGCGCAATGGTCGAGGGTTGGATATTTGACTGACCTTTGTTGGCCACTAATGGCCACTCAGCTTTCCATCCCTCCGGGGTCGGCAAAATGAGTACCAGCATACATGGGCCGTTTTGATGTATATCCGTTTTTCGATTCGCTGGGGATAAACTGATCATTGTAAAGTGCCTTTGAGCATGTACATCGAAAGGGCGCTATGTAAGTGCATCACTTTACATTTACTTTACTTTTGGCCCTCATAGTATCAATATTCCTGCCTAAAGCCCGGTTTCCATATAGTTGCAGGAGTCGCAGCAGTCGTGAAGAAAAAGTTTTTGTGTGTGCCGCGACTGCTGGCGACTCCTGCAACTCACCGGTTTCCATAAAATCGCAGCTATTGCAACTGTCGTGAGTGAATGATCCAACCAACAAACCACTGCAATGGTTTCTGGGGTATATTTTGTTGCAGGAGTCGCAACCAAACTTTCGTCCCAGGTTTCCATTAAAAATATGTGTTGCAGAAGTCGCAGCAGTCGCGAAACTCGTGTTGCAGCAGTCGCAGAGATAAAACAGGGGCGATTCCTGCGACTCGAGTCGCAGCAGTCTCAACAGTTGCAGCAGTCGCGGACGCCAACGGTTTCCATATAGTCGCAGCAGTCGCAAGAGTCGTAGAACAACTTTGTTCGCGACTCCTGCCACTGCTGCGACTATATGGAAACCGGGCTTAAGGCATTAAAGAAACTATGTAGTATTCAAAGTTAGGTACTTATCCTGTGCTTTCTCTTTTTTTTCAGAGTGCTAATGTCATTCGGCTTTTTCCTTCTCCTGATACGAAAGTTGGAGCCATTTTAAGCATCGCGTTAGAGCTCGCTTGTGAGAAGATGACAGTTTTTACCTCCCACCTTGGCAGCCAGTTGATGTTCTCGGACCTTTCTCATCTAGCCGAGAAAATGGCCATCAGCCTCAAACTTATATTACTCAACCCTAGTACGTCTGATTGGGAGAAAGCGCTGCTGGTCTCCAAGGAGATTGTGGTCCTTAACAAAAGTGGCTCTTGTCTGGTTATCCTGGATACAAACCCTTCGGATACGAATCTAATATCCAAGACCTCGTGGTCTTTGGGACTGTCCTTAAAGGAATTCATTTGGCTTGACCTTAATAGACCTTCCAACACCAGTATCGCCACTTCAATGGATAACTCTCTAGCAATAAAATGGCCTTTTACAGACGTAGAACTTGCTAAAGAGGCCGTTAGTTTGGTTAATAAAACCTTAGAAAGGATGCCGTCGCTGAGAAGGCAGGTTTTACTTGTCAATAATCAAACAAACATTGACACGCAAAGAAAGATTGGGAAAGATTTGTACAGGTACGCAACTTAATTCTCACTTGGCAAACTCGCTTAAACAATAAAACAATCTGCAACGATAAATATGAGATGCAATTAGATAACATACTGTAACATAACATAACATAACATTACCTAACATGACTTGACATAACATAACTTAACATGACATGACATAACGTAACGTAACATAACATGACATGACATAACGCAACGTAACATAACATGACATAAAATAACGTAACGTAACATAACATAACAATACCATAACATGACATAACATAACGTAACGTAACGTAACATAACATAACATGACCTGACATAACGTAACTTAACGTAACATGACATGACATAACGTAACGTAACATGACATGACATAACGTAACGTAACATAACATGACATGACATAAACTAACGTAACATAACATGACATGACATGACATAACGTAACGTAACATAACATGACATGACATGACATGACATGACATAACGTACTGTAACACAACATGACATGACATAACGTAACGTAACGTAACATAACATAACAAAACATGACCTGACATAACGTAACTTAACGTAACATGACATGACATAACGTAACGTAACATAACAAAACATAACATGACATAACGTAACGTAACATAACATGACATGACATAACGTAACGTAACATAACATAACATGACATGACATAAACTAACGTAACATAACAAGACATAACGTAACGTAACATAACATAACATGACATAACGTAACGTAACATAACATGATATAACGTAACGTAACATAACATAACATGACATAACGTAACGTAACATAACATGATATAACGTAACGTAACATAACATAACATGACATAACGTAACGTAACATAACATAACATGACATAACGTAACGTAACATAACATGACATGACATGACATAAAATAATGTAACGTAACATTACATAACATGACATGACATGACATGACATGACATGACATGACATAACATAACATAACGTAACGTAACATAAGATGACATCTTCTGCCTCCTTAGTCGAACCCATAACCCTTTGATTACCCGTCAGACATCTATCAGAATTCTTTCACTGTTTAGCCAAGGCTGCAAAAATTTCACATCATATCAAAGCATAGCATACACATCCATTGACTTCACGTTTGTCCCTTCTTCTACTGTAGAGCGCTCACAATGCAGCAGTTCCGAGGAATAACAGGAACAGTAGCATTCAACAGTAGGGGCGACAGGACTCGTTATCATTACGATATTGTGCTAAGAAGCCTAAATCAAACGGGGAACCACGAATGGACCACTGTTGGTTCTGTTGATAATGATCGTTGTAAATTTAACTATAATTTTTGGCAGAGAGACATGAACAAATCTACATCGATGGTTCTGCGAATGGTTACTATCGAAGAGGATCCCGTAACCATTGTAGGCAAAGAGAAGCTTAAACCAGGAGAAGAATGTATTTTGAGCCATCCTTGCTACAAGTACAAGAAAACAGAGGATCCGCTTGGTGTCCGTCAGGTTGAAAGATTTTGTTGCTCAGGGTTCATGTTCGATGTTTTAGATCTGTTGCAAAAAGATCTCAAGTTTCAGCCGGACATTTATTTTGTGGAAGATTCCAGATACGGAGCATATGACTCGAAAACGAATTCCTGGAACGGAATGATCAATGATATCTTGCAAGGCAAAGCTGACATGACTCTCTCGATGTTAACGATAAACGAGATACGTTCTCGAATTGTAGATTATTCCCCTGCACTTCTCCACACTGAAACGAAAATTATGATTTCGGTTGCACCACGCGAGACATCTTTCTGGGATTTTGCGTTCCTAGATCCGTTCTCGCGTAACTTGTGGATTGTATGCGTTGCTGTAGTGAATTTTGTGCTGGGATTTCTTTGGTGCTTAGATCGTTTTAGTCCATATGGACACTTCAAACACAGTTACGGCCGTGATCGCTTTGTATTCAACATCCCCGCTTGCATGTCGTATGTCTGGGGTATTGTGTTTAAACTTCAACTGGACAACGCCATGCCACGAGCAACCAGCACTCGCTTTACGTCTCTTATATTCGCGTTTTTTACCTTAGTGATTACTACCACGTATACTGCCAATCTAGCCGCTTATTTAGTAAAAGCAAGAGAGGAATATCCAGTTTCTGATATTCGAAACAAACAGGTAAGATTCTATACTAATGGAGCCAATGGCGCTGACCTGACAGAAAATTTCCACCACTGTTATTTTCTTCAAAAAGGACTCAAATTAAAGACAAATTTCTTGATAAACGTGCTACTTTGTGTCATCAAGAATAGGATTTTTAGGTTATGAAAGTAAAACAGACCAAAAACGAGCCTATTACATCAGTAAAAGGTGTCCTTGTTTTATGACAGGAAGCTGTTGTCATGGGTTGCAAACTTAAGGAAAATTGAAAGGACCTTTCTTCTTCGTGATTAATCAAATTTATCTCGTTTTAAAACCATGCAAGCTGATCCGCTTTTTCAGACTGTTCCGCAAAACCAAGTCAAGTCATATATGCTTTATGACTGAACCATGGCGCGAAATCTGCTAGTGCTGAATCACTGTAAGTTCCTGGAAGGTACCCAAAACTTGGGTGGGCTGAACTAAGTGATGGCTTAACGTGGTTAGATGACTGAAAAAGTTTAACATAAAAAGAAATCTGAGGACAAGGGAAAAGGTTTTTCTTAACGTATAGCCACTCTCAGTAACACACACCAAATAAACTGCAAAGCGTTGTTTTATACTAATTATAAACGTCTTTTCAGTTCACCGATCGCTCTCTAGGGTTCAGGTTTGCCACAATGGAGAGCTCAAGCACAGAGATGTTGTTTTCCCGTAGTTCCGATCCAACATATCGGCGAATCTACCAAAATATGAAGCCGTACCAAGTAGGAAAGTTCAGCGATGGAATCGCTAAACTGCGAAGCCGGTAAGAGAGGACAATGTTCGTACGTTCTCATTCATTCATATGTGTAATGTCAGATCCTGACATCAGCTGTTATCCCATGCCATCAGCTGTTATCTCATGCCATTCTCAGGCCCGTAGGAAAGGAGGGTGCGGTGGATGCGCTCGCACCCCCTAACAGGCAGCGAAGGCTCACTTTTTTGTTGTCCAACTGTTAAAAAAAGCAGCTTATCCTCTATATTTTTTCTAATTTGATTGAATTCATTTTTAAAATACCTATCAAGCTTAATTTTTTACTTTTTGGATTAAAACTTTTGTCATCTGTGAACTCAAAATTCGAACAACCAAAGAAAATTTCAACGTCTAAGTATGCTTTTTAATCAACAAAAAGATCGGAATGTAATTTTGACCGAGCAGGCTGGGTACTGGTAACCTGTGACGTAGCAACAGTGAGTTACGTGGATTTTGTTTAAAATGATTCATTTCTGTTAAAAAATATCATAAAATTTTTATTTCAAACCTTTTCAGGGGATTAATTCATTGATTAAAGTTATAACAATGTGACTATTGTAGCCAGAATTGAACTTTTTAAGATAAAAAAGATTGTCTCTGCTTCATGCCTCGTGCTACGTCATATACCTCCTGCTACTTCATTATTGCACGCTTCAAGTTTTAAAAAATGTAACCAGAACGGTGAAAAAAGGTTTTATTTTCGAAAATTACTAATATTAAAGGGTTCTACTTTCATCTGGAACTTAAAAAAATAAGCTTGACAGGAATTTAAGATTGGTTTTGTCAGTCTGTTTTCGTTTCAGTTTCATATAACCCAGTTTTCAAACTTTTTCGGGGAACATGCCTTCGGACCCGCTCGTTTGACCGCACCCTCAAAGAACCCTGGGTACGCCCTGCATCTTCCTGTATCTTCTATCCTCCTCGTTATGTCATACCATTCCAAGTGGAACACCACCTTAATGTCGTCCATGTCTGTTGTCCTCTGTCGTCCTCTTGCTCTCTTCCCTTTCATCTCCTCGTTGTTACCAGTTTTTCTACCTCAATCGAGTTCTATACATACTTTTCGTAAATTAGAACTTAAACTAGTTTCAACTCTCACTTTTTTTTATTTGCATCATTTTTACCATGTTTCTGAAAGCTGTCTTCGCCTTACCATTTATTGCCTTCATCTCACAACCACACCTCACATCTGACGTAAACAAGCCTTCCCGATTGTTTGAGCTTCTCTACGGCTGTTCTAACATTTCCCCGTGTATACAAATCGACATTCAGGTACACCTGTGCCTTGTAAGATACAACCATCAAGCACTTGGAATTCTTCTTACTGACGAAGAAACCCATATTCTCACTCTTTTCCACCACAACATCTGATAATTAGAACTGTATCGTCTGCACACCTGATATTATTCATATATTCAATCACATGCTCTAAATACCTCGAACCGCCGCCTGTTTAGCCCAGTAAGGCGCCAGTCTGTCGCTCGGGAGGCCCAGGTTCGACTTCCATTGCCGGACCTTCACTCAGGGTCTTGAAATAACTGAGGAGAAGGTGCTGCCTTTGCTCTAATACCTGCAAACGGTTAGACCCTCGCGTCGTCTCGGATAAGGAGGTTAAAGCGTAGGCCCCCGGAGTCAAATAAATGGGTTGTAAAACCTGTTGGGTTCTCCGCCTATCCAAGAGTAGTGAAGCTAAATAAAAAACAAACAAATCTCATGCCTCAGTTTGTTGCATAATGACATCGATGTAATACACTGCCGTATAGCTCATTTCTGTCTCTCCTGATGTCCACCCGGTTGCTTAATATCCCACCAATCCCAATAATTCTTTCTCATCAACACTCAATCTCTCGTGTCGAATGTTGCCATATGCCTTTACATTATCGACAAAGAACACACCCACACTCACGTACTTCTGCATCTGTATTTCAATACAAGACCAAGATCTTCCAACAATCATTCTCAACAAGTAGATGGTCGATTTTGATACTATTCCTCTACTGTTCTTCAGTTTCCTTTCTCTTGGTTCTTCCTTTCGCACGTTTGGTCATGTGACTCATCAGGCTGATTGTTCGATGTGGTTCAAAATTTCTGACTCCCGATTTGTTGGTAACGATAGAATAATCGATATGCGCATGACCTCTGGATATTTCCATTCATCATAGATTCTGTTTTGACAGTTTTGTCACTATCGTAATACCAAAATCTCTACAAATTTTGTGTTTCTATACGGATGTTTCATCTGGTGCAATCGATTTTCCATTGGCCATATGTCTGATGGCTCTATTTCGGGTCGTTGAGCGTGGGCATTTGTCAACTTGTCAGCGGTATACGAATGTAACGTGTGACGAAGGTTATGGGGAAGCGAGCGAGCGCTTGAATTGTCTTGGTCCTAAGCTCGCTTACACAGTCAACAGTGAATGTTGTGTGCGATGCCTCATTTCAATCATCAATCTTTTCAGTTCGACCCAATTCTTCCCCATATCTGACGTCAAAGCCTCACTCTTTCTCCGCTGACTCCAAATTTTGGAGCCGCCGATACAATACGGCATGCAACGTGTTTAAACTTGAATTTCTCGGAAAATCAGCGCGACACGAGGGGAAAATGTTTGAATATCGTTTGGAACCACACTTTTAAATATTTTGTTTGACCAAAGTAAATTTAGGGTTTAGTTCTCCTTTAATTCAATGTTCTCTTTTCAGGGAGTTAGACGCATTCATCGATGATTCGCCGTACCTCGACCTGTCCGCCTCAAAACAGTCCGACTGCAGTTTTAGGATCATAGGGCGACCAATTAGAATGAACACTTTAGGAATAGTGTTTCGCCGTGGATCAAAATGGACCAAGCCAATTACGAACCTTCTACTTAAATATCAAAGGAAGGACCACTTTCGCAAGCTCAGGGAGAAGTGGTTCTCTGGAGTTTGCGCCAAAGTCGAGTCAACAAACACTGCAAATAAACTAGCTGTCAAGCATTTTGGTGGACTATTTCTAGTAGGTTCTCTATCAATTTTCCTGTGTGGAATGCTGCTAGCAATTGAAATGATCTGGTACCGCTGTTTAAGGAGATGTGTCACAAGTTATGATCTTAGCCAGGAGGCAGAATCAACTTTAAATCGTGAAGTTGCCTTGTCGCGGACTTATATGCGGGAACTTCAGCCCGTGTCAATTTTAGAACTCAATGGAGGTTTTTATCCCGATGTTAAAACGATTAGTAACGTTAATAGCGAGTTAACAAGTTCTTTTACCAACATAAGCACGTTATCATAGATCATGGTTGTTTATTATTTATATGGGCAAACCGGTTGGTGGACGGTTTGTACAAATGGTAAGCAAAACTTCCAAAAGAAAAATTCCGTTAAGGACTGGCTTCTACCATTTATTACACAACTTCTAAATTACCGAGACGGCCTAAGACGAGTTTGGCCTGGTCAAGAAATGATGTTGTTTAACGAGGTTGCAAATTCTTCATTTGACAAAGATTTGTTTCTTGATAATAAGAACGATGAAGAATTGCCCTTGATAATAACCTTTGCAGTCTTGATGAAAAGAGATTTAAAGAGAGTTGTTGGTTTTCGAGGTTGTGGCTCCGTCGTATTCAATAAACTCGCAACTCGAACTGCCTAACACGTGACACACTTCCAAACTGGAGTAGGGCTTGGAACTGGTGGACAACAAATGGTAAAAACATTTTCCGTTTGGAAATTCCGGTCGGGAACTTGGGACTACCTTTAAAGAAGTTCCGTTAATTTTGGAAAATTTTCTGTCGGGCAAACGAAATAGTCTTACTATTTATAATCCAACCGAAATTTCCGAATTTTTTTGGTAAATGGTAAACAACACATAGCTCTGCACGCAGCGGAAATAATCTAAGCACAAAGCAGATTCTCGCATAAGACGAACGTTTTTTCACCGTGGGTCGGTTTGCCAGTGGTCATACCAAGGATAGGGAAGTGGTTTGCAAGCTTGTTTTTACGCCTAGGGCAGAATGAGGCGAGAACAAACACGAAAGATAGTGAGGGAGAGTGAGAGAGAGAGAGAGAGGGGGGGGGGGGGGGGTAATATTCTCTCCTTCATTCTTC
>JAOBAT010086086.1:0-18478 GCA_026413305.1 Hydrozoanthus tunicans
CCCCCCCCCCCCCCCCCCCCCCACCTTAAACGCTTCAGGAGAGCCGGCTTTCTAGTCTGCATCTCAACGGGTTTTTCGTCCTCACGCAACATTTTGCTTCAAAAGCGTTGCGTTACGAAAAAAAAGTAAACGGCTGCGATGGAGGCTATTGGCTTTAATACAGACTAAGCTCGAACCGAATTTGTAACGTGGAAAGGAAAAGCTACAAAATGTACAAAAACCTTTTTTGGCGTTATGATTTTTCGGTCTTTTAAACGTTAAAGGAGGAATAAAAAATAATACCGTAAAAATAAGCAAAAAAGTTTTTGTCTTTTCAGTTTCGACTGAAGATTTTTTAAGCGAGCAAAAAACGATCAGATGCGCCAAACCGGGACTGGGGCCTTGCAAAGCCAAGCGTGGCCGATCACCCAACGAGCAAAACCCAGAAATATGCCGTCGTCTCTCAGGCGCGTTTTACTTAGAATAATCCATTATTTCTTCTAGTTTAGCTGCATACGGGAACAGTTTTTGAGCCCGCAATGATTGGCAGCGTTCAGCATAATGGAGGTAGACTGGGTTCTATATTTCCTGCACTGTTGCCTGGGAAATTTTGTAATTGTTTGAGTTTGCTGAACAGATTTTTAAAAAAACCTCTATAAGTTTAATTTGGTCACAGAGTTGATCGAAACTAAACTAAACTTCATTCAACTGTTGACGAGCAACAAGAAAGAGCACAGATGCTTACAATATGATGGTTCGAAACATCGCAAGGGCTTAGTTTTCTGTGAAGTGTGATTTTAACGTTTGCTAACCACAGTTCCACGGTCATATTTTGTTGTTTATAGTAATAACTCAGTCTTATTAAGCACTGCCATCTGTGACCATGAATCACAAACAGTTGCTTAAGTGTTGTGTGGAAACCCTTGATTCATTTGTTGCCGATATTCATGGCGTACAAGAACATGTTGCTGCATGTTTGTCCAAGAAAACGGTGAGATGGCGACCTGTTTCTTTGACTTTTCTTGTATATGTACATCCATCTTGATGAAGTTTGGAAATCTAAGAGCACATGAGGACACTAATTATTAAATAAATGGCTCAAGAAACGAAAGTCAAAAAGGTTTTGAACCCAGTGCTCATAATCAAAACTTATATGACTGAAAGATATATCCATTTTGTTAAGTTATTTAAGTATTTCTTGTGTCTTTCAGGGTCTCGAGGAGAGCGAACAGCTATTTGTCACTGAAGTATTTTCAGGATGTGTCCAATTTAATGATATTCTCAAGGTAACAGTCTTTTCATTTTTTTATTTTTTTCTTTAATTCGGCGACTTTCTAGTATAATCTTATAGTGATATAGTAACTTACACATGTAGTTAAACACTTATATGTGTCTTGTGTTTCCTTTTTCCTCTAGTAAAATTTGGTCTATGTAACTAATTTTGCACCTGAAGATGTATGCTAAATAATTTTTTTACAGTTTTGTATACTATTAAGAGTACTATTTGAAGAATATATATATTTGGTAAATGTAATGTTGTATTGTCTGATTCTATTATCAGGTTGTGGTGAATGCTTTTTATGCTGATGTTGGTAAAACATGCCTCAGAGTTGACAAGAATATTTATACAGGTATGCAAAATAGTTTTTTTGTCAGTATGGCATAGATATAAAACAGGCTAAAATTACCACTTTCAATTTGTTTATTATTTTCTGTGGGAATTTGAGTCTGATTGTCAATATAGCTATGCCATACTGATGAAGCCCAACAGGGCTGAGACTGCTGTCTCTAGCTGATGATACTATGACTCAAACCAATTTTAGTGTCCAATACAGTTGCAGTTCCTTCTGACCTACATACTTTTTTATAAGAACAACTCTACAAGAACAACAAGGCTCAGATTGGCCGAAATTTAAGAACAATTTAAGAACAAGCTGAGGCTCGGGGCTCGATTGAGCAATTTTTTTAGCTTTACAAAAAATGATTAGCATTTTTTTCTTTTAATCATTTTCATTGCTTCAAATTAAACACTACTCTGAAGGTTGTTCCTTAAAACCGTTGTAAACATGCAAACAGCATACTGTATCTTCATAGGGAAATAGGCAAGTTTTTGTAGTAAAAGAATGATCAATGCAAAATAACAAAAAATTCATTTTTTTTACTTAAACCACACATAAAAATAAGAACAAATTAAGAACAATTTGATCAGGCTCAAATCACCAAAAAATTAAGAACAATGAACCTTGGCCAAAATTACTGGTTCTTATTTTTAAAAAAAGCATGTATTAGCCCCTATAGTGGCATTTTACTGGCTATCTCCATATCATTAACATGCATGTGCAACACTGCTCAATACATTAATTATTAAATGATCTTTTTAATAGATTAATGATCTTTTTAGATTAGTACAAATAACTTGATATAATTGTGTTGCAGTTCTAGTATACCTTGCATTGTACAGACTGGATGAACTTGGTGTTGCCCATTTTAGGAAATTCATCACTTCACAAGATAGCAAAAAAATGCACCAGGTATTCACATAATTTGCATGTCAAACATCATCAAAAGATTATAAATTGTATTGATCTTGTATATCATTTAAAGATTTGTGTATCATGTACAGTGGAAAGTTTTTCAAAAAAATAAATTATCTTTTGATGCCAGAATTTAGAGAAATGTTGGTTAAAATGATGGTAGCAGTATTCATCTTCCAAAAATTGGTGTTGAAGCCTGGGGTAGGGTAGGGGAGGGGGAGGGTACTACTTTATTAGTATCAGGGTAGGAATATGTTGCCCTAAGGTAAAAAAACTGACCCTATGCCACACCTATGAACATATAATTTTTATACCTTATACTATACCTTTAAGTTAAAAACCATACCCTACCATAGACCAAAGTGAAAAAATGATAGTACCCTATTAACTCATCCTAAATTATAATTAGATTCCCTGTCACAGACCCCTGTCCCAGACTGCCAGAGCTTGAAATTAAACAACCCCTATAGGGTGGCAACCCCCCACTCCTCCCTCTGGCTGTTGAGATTCTTATTACTCATAGATATTAATTTATGAATGATTTTCTAAGTATTAACTTTCAGTCTAGTTCAGTGGCAGTTATAGACAGTACTGTATTCATAATATTTTGTAAAATTTAACCTTGCTTTGTGTATTATTTTCAATTTGCAGTTTCTTTCTTTCTTCTTTGATGAACACAATATTAAAACATGGATGAAAGATGAGGTAGGCAAACAGAATATAATTAACTAATCTATGAACTGATATTGATCAATAATGAGACAATTAAATTTAGAATATTGATTATTTTATTCCAGTTAAGATAACCTTTTCAGTCCCAGCCATTTATCAACATATTATTATTCCTTACATATATACCAAACACATTACAAAATAATTGAGCCATTTGGTTGAAATAATGAATAAATGAGAGTTGATTAAATAAAGCAAGATACTGAAGATTAAATTAAGTAGAATAGGTTTACCCTATCCATAAATGGTGGCAGTTTAAATATTCTTTTCTCCATTCAAATAATAGCTGGGCTACTGGCCTTGTTCTTGGGTTAAACTTAAAAAAATTATGTTACCCAAAACAAGGCTAATTTGAATTAATGGAGGCAAAAGAGTATTAAAATCGCAACTACTTATGATAAGGTTTATTGGGATTAATTCATGCACAACTATTATTGGGTTTAATAATATGCCACTCTTGTCCAAATTTGAGGACCAAAAATAAAATGTGCATTTACTATTTGGCGCTAAAGAAAACTAGTTCTAAACTTACATGACTTTTACCATGGTTGTCATCAGCCCAAAGTTTATTCAATTAACAAGTAGCACTAAAAATTAGATAAAAAATGAAAAACCAATTCAAGTCATACTACACGGTAGAGTGCTCAGCTAAATAATATTTCATATACTAGAAATTAGATATGTGTGCCCATGATTAGTAAAATTGAATTAATATTAAGATATAGTAAACTTGTGCTACTTATAAATATATATAATTTTCTTAAATGAATATAGACGTAATGAAATATAGTGTATAAATTATTGCTACTGACAACAACGCAACTGTCAGTTGAGTCAAACTACCAGACTACCCCTTCTCACCTATTGTTTGCAGTAAGTATTTTCATTGTTTTGTTTCCTTTCAGTGGTGTAAACAGTATGAACACAGTTATGTACAAAAAAATCTGATCTCTGGACTTCTTAGGTAAGAACACAAAATTCTGAGCATTGTGCTTGTTAGATCTGGCTGGTGATGAAAAGTGGGTGTGTTAAATGATTATTGATATATTATATATGTGGAGACAACCAGTAAAATAGCACTTGATCTGCTTCACAAGAACTAAGGATGCAAGTCTGGTTGTTACCAGTGTGCCATATATGTTGCCAAGGCCTAACAAGGCCGAAACAACTCAGGCTCAAACTATTTTTAGGGTTCCATACAGGCTTTAGTTCCTTCTGACCATTGAGGCCTTAAAATAGTGCTGTTTTACTAGCTGTTAATCCCATATCATTAGCATGCTGACCTCTCTGACTGCTCTCTCTGATAACTGTATTGAAGAGAACTGCATTTTAAGATCTTACTATAATTTTAGATATTAATTAGTTGTTACCTAGCTAGAAAATTTAAAAATTATTTTCAATTGACTGTAATTATTGATGTAGTAGTTGTATTTCATCCTGCCATATAAGCAGGAGAAAATGGCTTCTCAGCCAAAGCTGAGTTCTATTGGCATCTATCTTCTCCTTACATAACACAAACAGTTACACTTAACTAGTAAGTAGTACTTAGTGCATAATTGAGAAATGAGAGATAACCAATTCAAGGTATTTAAGCACATAACATTTTAAATTTGCTATACAAGTTATGAAGTAAACAATAAATGACAATTTATTGTTTTCGATTATGTTATCAATTTTCATCACAGATGGCTTCCTGAACTCCAAGAAATTGTTGGGAAACTGGCAGATAAGCTTGCTAACAAACAGAAACTGCGACAGCCAAAGAGTGTCACAGGTAAGACTTTTATTGTCTATTGTTTATTTTTAAATAATCAAATTTATTTATTAATTAAAAATAGTATAAAACTTACCTAAGTGAAACAAATGCAAGTTTCGATCAATGTAATAATCTTGCACCTGCCATGTGGTCAGGATGTCGTGGGCTTTAAATTCCCCCTCGCAACAATTTGGAATTTTTCTTGATTCTCAGTTTCTCTAGATCTTACATACACCTACCTTACTTTGGTTAACTACAGCATGTTGTCCGGAGTTCGATCTCTCTGAAGATGATAAAATGTATTTTACTTATCAAATAGGTGTGTTATTTGATTTATGTTCATACTTTGATTATTATTAATTTTATTTAGTATCTATTACTTATTACTATTATTTTTTATTTTAATTTTATTGCTTTCAGCTGTCAGTTTATCATGATTCAAGTGAAAGTGCTATCAAGATGAAAAAATGTTTTTTTTCTAGTTTGAATGTACAGTAATGTATAATTATGTATACTTACAAATTAAGACCAGCTGTATGTCATCAGTTGATAAAATTTTTACACAAAAGCTGAGAGCTGTAGACAGCTGAAGTTTCACTAATGACAACTTCTTTTAACTTTAGTGATTAACAATAGAAGTAAAGACATTGGAACTTTTGAAGTGATTCATTTTCTTGAGCAATATATGAAGCAAATGTTTTGTTAATACCTCATAAATCATGATTGTAAATCTCACAGAGCCAAAGCCATTCAACCTGACAAAGCCCCGTCCTAGAAGTGTACCAATGCCAGAAAAGGTATTAAAAATTTTTCATATCCATACCACTACAATATATAAAATACTGTGACTATATTTTTGTGACGAGAAATATGGAATGGTATCTTGCTGATCATGCACTGGCTAAATATGGCCAATTGAGAGCCCTCTTATTCTGTTTGTTGGTACACGAGTTATGTGTGCTTGTGGTCATAAAAATCAAAGCAATTTTTCTCCAAGAAAGAACATAATTATCCAAATCCAGGAATTTTTATGTACATAAATGAAAAAAAGTTAAGTTTTGACAAATTGTTACTGACTGAGTAAGTGTTAATTAGTATATACCTGTTGTTACAAGTTTTCTTAAAAAGTTCACTACCTGTGATTTTATAAATAAATATATGTATGGTTTTAAGATAAATTAAGTTGTTTCAGTTGCATTACTTATTATATGGATCTGATATGAAAACTAAACCTGTTCAGGACTGTTTTGTTGCAGTGCTAGCCGGTGTCCAGCAAGTTGATAGTACTTATATACTAATAGTACTAGTTAATAGCTTTAATTCAAAGATTTTTGTTTGTGCTTTAATATTTACTTACAATTTTTTTTTTAATTCGACAGATTCCAACTCTACAAAAGCACAAACCAGTGAGTGTTACTTTTCATACTAAATAATTGTATGATACATTTTGCAATTGCTGGAAAATTGAAATTAGTATGAAAATTAAAACTTATTATTTTTTAATAGAGTTTAGCTCTTTCTAATGTTTAAAGTTTTTCAAGAAAACTTTTTCTAGTCATTGCAAATACTGAAAACTAGGAACAGAAGCTGTAATATTACTATTAATGATTGTTTTTGTTATTATTATTTTCATCTTAAGTTTAGGAGAATTTGGGTTTTTGTTTTTAGTGGTTGTTCTATTTGATCAGTAACCATTTCTAATAACTAAAATTAACAGGAATGTTGAATTTTGTGATTTATTTGCCAAAACTGCTGTAGTGCTAGCAGAAAGTGTTAAAAATTTTTCTTGAGAAGTAAAAGTTTCAATCATAAACTGTCGTCAATTACGTTATGAGGTATGAATATAACCGATCCATCATTTAATTATCTTCTACTTGATAGAAATTGATGTTTACAATTAAGCACAACTTTGTTTTTGTGAGAATCCAAACCTAACAAAAAATTAATTTCAATTTATAATCCACATGATGATTAATTGGTTATTTTCTCATTTGATAACTTTCATAGTGATTTTCAACATTATCTGGTTCACTTTAAATAGGCACCAAAGACAACATACAAAACTCCAGTAGAAGAAGACATCATTTTAAAGTTAAAAGAGGAAAACAGACGAAAGGCTGAGGTAAAGTTGAAACGATTGAAACACAAGAATCACTTGACACAAAACTTGCATGGACTCCCATTTTCCAAGTTTTGTCTGCTTTGTATTGACAATTATTAATGTTGGTAGTTTACATCAAAGAGAACATGAACAGCATTCCACAGAAAGGAATGAAGCAGGATACAAGTAAATGAAGTTGTTTTATCAAGTGATAGTTCTGTCATATTTTCTTTGTATCTACAAACACAAAATGATAATTTTAGAATGACAAAAAGATATTTGTGGGGCAATTTCAAAGAGATCTTAAATCTGCCAATCTATTATTGCCAAAAGTGCACCAAGTAGATAGAATAAGATGTTGTAATTAGGTAGGTTTTTTCAAAGTTACATGATATGAATTTCTCATGTTGTGTCATCAGGAAGAGCTGGTGAAAGCTGCTGCTAGTCAGTTCAGCTGTGCTAGTGCTGAGAAATCTGCTAAAGCCAGAAGGAGAATGCAAGAATACATAGAAGAAGAAAACGCCAAGTAAGAATTTCAACAGTCCTACAACTACACATCATACTTCAGGGCTCGAAGTTGCGACCAATACGGTTGCCAATGCGACTAACTTTTTCTCCTTGGCGACTAAATATTGACGTAAAGTCGCCACTTTGGCGACCTGAATTTTGCATGATTCAGATGTACAATAAAGCACTAAAGTTAGGATAAATCTTTTATCTAGTCTTGCTTTGCGTTCGTCTTAAAAGAATGGGCCAAATCGCACAAAAAAGCCACACTTCCTCCGAGCTTTACCGACTTCTGTTCGCACTATTTTCCGCGACGCCAATAGTTTCAATCTTGGGACCGCGGGCGCTGCATTTTGCAAAAAGATCGCTGAACGGAAGTGTTTGACTTTTGCGTGATTCCGTGCGAAGACGTGCAACAATTTTAAAATCAGCATGGAGAAAAAAGTAGTAAGCAAGGAAGATTTAAAACATTTACATACTTCTGTCTTGGGTAATGAAGAGGATGCAAAAGGGTTGCTTAACATCAAGCAGAAACTTTTTAGAGAAATGAGTTTGCTCTAAAATCGTCATGACATAGCTTCCAGAGGATGTCTTTGTTTGACAAGATTGTTTTGTAGAAGTATGTATTTTTTTGTTTTCGTATTTAAATTGTACGAATGTGTCCCACGCCATACGGAACGATATCAAACATTTTCAAAAAGCGGAACCCGAACATTATTTTGATTATACAAACTGACGACTTAGATTTTGCATTTGGCGACTATATTTCTCCAGTTGGTCGCCAAAAGGCGACCTAACGTTTTTTTAAATTTCGAGCCCTGTACTTTAATAAGTAGTTAAACAAACATGGATTTATTCAATAGTCTTTGAGTTTATATATATTTCTCAAAAATAAAAAAGTTTGATACATCATATATTTTTAACCAGAAAAAAAAAGTTTGTGATAATTAAACAACAAGATGCGATGTTTTATACCTCAGGTTCATCCCAATCTATAGACATAACAGCTGGATCATATTTCAAACATTAAAAGCAGTTTAAAAAGGATGTGTTTTAAGTCTACTTTTAATTGACTCCAAAGTTTCCGAATGTTTTATGTTTTGGGGCAGTTGGTTCCACGGTTTTGGGCAAGCACATGCGAAAGATTGATCATCGATTAATTTATTAATGATCAGTCAAGATTGATGAAAAGTTCTGGAATAATATTGCGGGAAGATAAAACTAGTTATATACATTTTTTTGATCATGCTGCCAAAAACTGACAAAACAAAGATTAAGATTGATGTGGAGGAAGTGATGATGATGATGAAGTGATTAAGGATTATGAGATTAATGGTGGTGGTGTTGATAATGGATTATTAGTATATATGGATGACAGTGAGAATTGTTGCGATGATGGGTATATAAGTTGAGGCTACTTAGTTTTACTGAAAGAAAATCTGTTGTGTTTCAGGTTACAGTTTAGCAAGCCTAAAGCTGGCAACTTACCATCAAACACGGTAAGTAAATTAAATTAAGGGAATAAAACAGCATTGCGCGTGTTTCTAGACGTTTTTAGAAAATGGTTATGACGTAAGAGGGCACGAGAAAAGTGTTGAAGCCTTTTAGAAAATAACTATAGAGAAAAAAACGATCTTGAGCTGTGTGACGTCAAATCCATTTTCAATTTTCTCATAGAAATTAGATTTGTAACCAATCAGAGCGCGCGTTACATCAGGATTATTTTCTAAAACATATTAAAATCTGCAGTCTGTTTTTTATGTTCTTTTTCCTTCAAAGATGAGGTGTGAAAAAAACACCAAGGGTATACCAGGGTTTGTGATATTAACATTCAGAAATTATGCTTGAATTGAAAGGTTGTTCAATGTAGACAATAACATTGTAACAAGAAAATCTCTCAATTGCAGTCATTTTTAGATGGTTAAATCAAGTTTTTCTCTTTTTTTACAAGCAGCTTTCCATTTTCTGGTTCCCCCTTTGTAGACCCACTTCACCTTAAATTGCATTATTTTGAAAGTAAAATCAAAAATTTTCCGGTTATCATTGGCAGCTGGCAGCTGTATGCTGTACACAGACATCTTTTACCTTCAGATGGAAGTTTAAGTGATTTCTATAGTTTGGTAGCGCGGACGTGCTTCAAGGGCAAGTTTGTTGACAAACTGTTAGTTAGTCAAACTACAAGATAGCTTAAATAGATTATTTTGCATAAAGACTTGGCGCGTGGACTACAATATTTTTGCCACACAACAAGATGGCAAGATTTCTTCGCGAGTCCGACATGCGCAGTATGACCAATCGTAAAAACTCGTACCCGTACTTTTGTCGAATCTGAAGCTCTCTAGTAGAGAAAGTAACGGTGGTTCAAGTGAAACTTGCCAAGCTTCTGAGGCCATTGCTTATTTCAAAAATTATTATCTTTGCTGCTATAGATCATAGTGGTACTGTTACTGGTAATGTTCTTAAGATTGCTGATATTTTTCAGACCAACAACATGCCGATCAGATTAAATGCAGCGGCAATTATGAGAGAAGGAGTTCTGTTCCAGAAAAAAGAGGAAGAAGAGATAAAGAAGTAAGTTGGAAAAAAAAATTTGGATTGGAAGCTGATTTTTCAATTTTATCTGCACTTGTACTTGTTTCTTGATAATGTGGTCGGATTGGTAAAGTTTGTTTACCTTTAGTACTTACCAGGTCAGTGAACAATAATGTTTTTTGAGTGCTCTGATTGGCTCCCGAAGCTCGGAACATCCATGGTTATTCATTGTTTATCGAGCAAGTCAAAATGGGCATCACATGTATCAGTGACAAAAAAATGAAGTTTTATCGATTGAACCAATATACCGTGTTAGCTCGTCCGTGTTTACTATAAGGAAAGAGGTCCTTTCTGAAATTGCACAAATTAATAAAAAGGCGCATTGGTAAAAACATTTAGCGTTCGCTCATTGCAGAAGTAGACGATCAATTGTCAAAGGATGACCTTGTTATTCAGTTTCGGTTGTATTTGTAAAGCTCTTTCCAAACTATAGCCAACACTTTTCGTGGAACAAGTTTGGGAGAATTTTACTTTTATCTCCTTTAGTTCGCTTTTTTTTTATCAAATTTCGTTTTCTTAGTACGATACGTCTTCTTTTGTATGTGTTGAATAGTGAGAAGTTAGACATAATATATTGGCTAATAACTTCGTGTCTCGGTGTTTACTCTCGCTATTAACCTCCCCAAAAATGCGGGATATTTGTATATTATTAAATGACCTCCTCCAAAACGTGGGATAACTGTATGTTATTATAACCAATTATTACATTTCTGTTGTTAGGTTTGAAGAGTACGTAAAGGGGGGAAGAGACGCCTCTGAGTTTATGAAATGGCAGGAGAAAATGAGAACTCAAGATCTGGAGGACAAACTCGCAGAGATCGAGAAACGAAGATTAGTAAGTAAAGGGTTACTAAAGCCTCGCAATTTAACAATGTTTTATTTGCTCTTAAAAAGTTTCTTTCGAATGAATGAAAAAAGCTTTTGGATATACATTTTTGTATTGTAAGTAAGTACCAGTTTATGTTAGTACCAAACATTTGTAATTTAGAAGGAACCTTTCAAAGAATGCAGCAAACTTTTCTAACATAGTTTTTATTTTCCATTTAAACATCGTAGGAAGGAAAGTTGAGCTACGAAGATGCAATTCTAGCCCGACAGTCGCTGATTAAGGAAAACCAACAGAGGGTGAAGAAGATAAAGGAGGAGGTATTGATTATTTAACAATTATTCCAAGAGCGCGCGTTGGATATGAGTTGGCTATAAATCATCTCATATCCAACAAGCGCGAATGGAATAATTGTTTTATTAAATTTAATTAGTTTTCTAAACTCTTCCATACTAAAAAATAACAGCTAAATTTTATTCAGAACCTATTTTTTGGCTTTGCAAACACTTCGGTCAGTTTCCATATTTGGTGAATATGAGCTGATAACCGAGATTAAATGGACCAATCAGAACGCGCGAATCGCAATATTCAAGATTGAAAATTTAATAAAACTATTTAACCAATTTAAACATTTTGCTTGAAATCAAACAACAAAAGTTGTTTTGTTACGAAGAAAAAGACGTTGATTTACTTGGAGAGTTTATATGAAGAAAATTCTGTCTGTTGTACTGTCTCACCAAGATTCCATTACGTCGAATGCTCGGGAGTTTGATTGCTTGATTAGAGTACATAGATTAAATATAGATTAACTAGCAAAACAAACTAATTTGCGGTTTATAAAAAAAACATAGATTAAATATAGATTAACTAGCAAAATAAACTAATTTGCGGTTTATAAAAAAAACATAGATTAAATATAGATTAACTAGCAAAACAAACTTATTTGCGGTTTATAAAAAAAACACTGCACTGCACGAAATTTAAAAAACGTTTAAGTTAGTTAGTTTAAAAAAGGGGGTAAAATTGACTCAAAATCTGATCGCCTTCTTCGGTCTTCAAAGAACGATAAGTTCGCACGAAATCACAAAGTTGTAACAAGGTAGGACGTGGTTGTTCGTTTCCTTCTTAGGCAGGTAACCGGTGATGTGTAAACCCTTGGGAAGGACGCTCTTTCATTTACGGAGTTTGTGTTTAAAAAGGGTGTACTGTTCACATCTGTTTCAAGAAAATTGGCGTAACTTGGATGTATATCGTGGCCGGTTTTCGCATGTTGTTTGATAGCAGATCGAGTTAACGTTTCAACTGGTTCCGGGCTTTTGTTCTTTTCCCGAAGTTTCTAATTTCTCTCACTCTCCCCGACATATGTAAAAGGGCATGTCCTGCAAGCTGCTTTGTACACAATACCTTTCATTTTCTCCTTTATCGGCCGGTTTTTGGGCTTCTTGGAAATGTTTCCCAATGTTTGTACTGGTTCGCTCAGTCCTTTCACATACGGACTCAAAGCGTATGCCGGGGTTGGCGCAGTGGTAAGATCTCTGCCTCCCAATCCTGAGGTCCCCGGTTTGATCCCCGGCCTGGTTGAGGGTTGAATATTTGGGCGACCTTCTTTCCCGCTAAAGGCCACTCAGCTTTCCATCCGGGGTCGGTAAATGAGTACCAGCATACATGGACCGCTTTGAAGCGGCTGCCTGAGGCGCCTATTTATGCTTCCGGTCCGCTGGGGGTAAACTGATCATTGTAAAGCGCCTTTGAGCATTCATTTGGAAAAGACGCTATATAAATGCACCACTTTACTTTTTTACTTTACTTTACTTTTTGGATTTTCCTGGGTTCTTGGTTGCGTGTTTGTTCTGCTTGATTCACCAACTGATTTTGGTAAAGATTTCGGGGAAACCATATGCTTTTAAATCATTATTAACACGCCGTTTCTCGCTTTGCGCAGTTGTCGATGCAATGCATTTAGTTCGGTCCATTAGAGTGTCAACAACAGCTTTTTTGCTTTGTGCCGGACTGTGTGAGTGGAAGTCTAAATATTTTCTCGTGTATGTGGCCTTATGCAATACACTCACCTCTCATTAACGGTGTTGTTGGTGTCCAGGAAGGCCATGCTCTTTCAGCCCATATATGTTGTATACATCTCCACCGTAAACTGAATATTGGTGTTAATTGAGCTCAAGTGGCTGTGAAAAACTTTAACAACATTCCTCTAAATGCACGCGTTCGAATCGTCGACATAGCGGCGCCACCATTTTGGTAACGGGTAAAGTTTCTAACATTTAAGAGTTGTTTCAAGGTGCAGGCCAGATACTTTGGTAGTTCGTACGTCAGTACTCCAATGCATGGTATCCGCGTTTCTGTGTTTCTTATCTATATCTGTTTTAAACGTTTTTTTTAAAATTTCTAACCGTATGAGCACAGATCGCTCCAACAGTTTTATTTGCACGTATTGTTAGTTTGTATTTAGTTTAAAGCATTTTTTTGTCGTGTTTTGCAGACCCGCCAAATGATGCAACGTTACATGGAAAAACGATTGAGGGAGGGAGAGGAGATGAGGTAACAGTTTGGTAGTAGGGGGTCAGTTGACTCTTCTGGGGTGGGGTCCGTAGTTTGACGGGTTCTTCAAAGACGGTGATGGTGGCACTGATTTTTTAGAGATGAGATTTGTTGGTGTAAATTTTTCAGGGGCATAGTCATTGTGGTCGAATTGTCAGTGGCGTGGTGTATTTGCAGGGGCGGGCCTGTGGAGTTGGTTTTTTCAATGGAGGGGTCTTAAGGGTTGATTTTTGGTGAAATTATTAGGGTTGATTCCTCAGGGGCGGGACCGTAAGATATGATTTTCAGGGGTGAGGTCGTTACTGAAAGGATTAATTCAATTGATCAAAACAATAAGCCTTATGGTTTATTTTTAAACTGTCTTGTCAACAGACTTTTATACATAGTTATCAAGTACTTGTAATTTATTAGTTAAAACTTGTTTATGTTAGTAATTTACCTAACTATCTTATTTTTTACATATTGGTTAAAAGTGTTCTTTAATGCAAGTTTATGTATTCAACTTCATTTCTTTCTTTATCTGCTGTAACTATGTAAATATACACAGTATAGGTCTAAAAATTGAAGCCCAGTTTTGCATCATTTCCACCGGGTTCTTGTTAATTTTTTCTTCTCTCGCTTGCTCGTGTGATTTTAACATACTCTTATGTTTCTCTTAACTAGGGAACTGGTTGAGCAGACCGTGCTGGAACACAAGAACACCAAAGAAGCGAGACGAAAACTCCAGGAGTACAAACACAAGATCGGTAATTTTCATTCAATTTTGGCCAACATAGAATTACTTGTTATCGAAGTTGAATCTTCCCAATCTGCTAACCTCCATTTATTTTTACAATCACTGGTGTCAACACAGTTTGCCATCTATCAGGCACACTGAATATTCGCCCAGCATGTTTTTAAGCTTCCTATGTTATTAGCATAGTTGAGAAAGTTGTTTTTTGGTCACTAAACATCTTTTATTGTTTTTGTTAGTTCAAGAGGTGAATAAAGAAAGTCAGGAGATGATGAGGCAGGCATTAGAAGAGGTGAGCCATACAACCCTTGGATGAAATTGGTCGGATCATGTCAGAATAATTTATCTAAAATGGTGGTGTACCATTCAGTTTGCCCCATATTTGTTGTACGTCGCGATCTTCCAATTAAACGGCATGTTACAATACAAAGCTATGCAATTGCTCGGAGTGGAACCCGGGCCACCTGCATGACAGACTGGCGCCTTACCAACAGGGCTAGCTATGTTATTATTAATACACGATAATATCCTCCGGAAGGGAAGGGGGAAGGGGGGGGGGGGGGGGGTGAGTGAATGGTACTCCCTATATTGGGATGGTAGGTATGACCGTCGTATTTTTTAAGGGTTAAAATTGCCAGTCCGGTATTTTTTAGGAGTTGCAAAAAGAGATCCGGTGTTAAGCCAAGAGCCTGGTAAGAACGCCAAGCTATTGGACTGCTTGCAGTCCCGTGTTTTAGCAAACGTGCGTACTGATAAGAAGTTTTATAAGACGTCCTTTGACGAACGTTCTTCTACGCGCGCGCCTTTATTCACTGCATGTCACGTCCGGCACAACAGGAGGGGACTTAGCGCCGACCCGCTAGCTACAGAGGGAAAAGTGTCAGCTTTCAATTTGTATTTATTAGGGTAATTTTAAAACCGAGAGGGTGGAAATTTTTTTAGGGTATTTTGGGGACTTTTCCGACGGTCATCCCTACCCTTTTGACCCCGGAGTACCTCCCCCCCCCCCGGGATAATATCACAACAAGTGTTTCTAGATTTGTGGAATTTCACCGGGTACTGACTGTCGCTGCTACTCTTGCCCCATTCACAGCACATATCTCTTTCTTTCAGGCTGAAGAGGAGATGCGACAGAAAGTTGCGTTGATCGCCAAGATTCGCGCAATTGAAAGTGTTCCCGTGATCAGGTTTAAAGTAAGAATTCAGTGCTGCGATCTTCTAGTGTTGCTATTCTGACACAAGATTTGCACTTAGTGATGAATTTAAACTTAATGAATTTGGACTTGTTGACGGATTTACAAATGCTGGTTAGCTTTCATTTGATGACGATTTTTCACTTAATGATGAAATGGCTGTATACTCGATGAATTGGCACTTATTGATGAATTTGCGTTTGGAAATGAATTATAATAGGTTTGATGTTGCACTTGATGAATATACGCTATATAAAATTGTTGATGATATACGATAGTAGATTTAAAGATGACGAGTTTCCTTTTTATGATGAATTTACACTTGATAAAACAAGGTTTGAAGGTGTATTTATACTTGATGATACATTGTTTCAGCAGTACTTGGTAAAGCAACTTATATCGGTCACTGTATTATGTAAGTGCTAATTTCCATTTATTTCGGTGACGGTTTCATGAGACTTTTCTTTATTGTATTCCCCTTCTATAGTATGTGGATTTGACCGAGACTTCTGGAGCTGGTCTTCTTGGCGAGATGTCAGTTGCTGAGGTAGGTTTGGCTGTGTATTGAGGACTCAATCGTTACGCTAGTGTTTACAGTACAGATATAATTATATAGTTTCAAAAAAAGTCTAAAACTATTATAACAAAGTTACTGACTAGTAATTTTTCTTTAGTATTTCTCTTACAACACAACATATAAACTCGAGTGAGGCCTTACCACTGGAACGGGATATAATCCAAGTGTCGCTGATCTACAGCATTAACAAGAAATCCCTTAAACCCTTACAAGGAAAGAGAAAAAATCTCTGACCTCGGTGGGATTCGAACCCACGACCTACGAAACAGATCTACGTCGCTCTAACCAACTGAGCTACGGGGCCAGCTTGGAGTTTGGTCACGGGATTTAAGGACAGTACAGCTCGGCCCGAGCCTAGAAATAACCGGGGCCAGCTGGGAGTTCAGTTGATGTATCGAATTTATATGTTGTATTCACTCATATGTCACTGAAGGACAACACTCTATGGTTATCTCTTACAATTTGCAGCTAGTATTTACTTGGACAACGTGTGTGTGTATTTGTCTGTTTTTTTTTTATCGTCTGTGTTAGTGTACGTTAGATTCCTTGACCATGTCTCTTCGATAGTATCTTTATGTAAGCTGGAACGCGCCTCTGTTGACCCGTTTTGTTACTCCAGGTGCCAATGCACCCTAATGGTTAATTAAAACTTATGACATTTAAGCTTAATTCTATTGTTGTATTGATTTGTTGTACTTTCTTTTTATTTGTTTATTCATTGATGTAAATTTGCCTCTGTAAATGGTGGGATTAAATAAAGCAATTTACGTCCTTAAAAAACGTGTAGTAAGAGCCAGGCACTGAGGAGGGTTAAAATAAGATGTTCAGAAGATGAAAACCCTCTTCGTAACCAATTCTTTTCGAGAGTTTTTAGGGTAAAAATTTTGAGTATAGTTATTCTAACTTGTTGAATATCCCTGTCTGACGGCAAGTGTTTCTGCTTTGTATATAGTTACGGGAAAGACTGGCATTGCTAAAGGTGGCGACAAAAGAAGAGGAGGAAAAGAAACGCGACAATATCTTAAAGACAAAAGTGGTGAGCTTACTGTTGTTATACTATATACTATTATAGGTTACTCTAGAAAGTGCTGCATGAGGGACCAGCAACAACGAGGGCGTGAACATCGGCGACGACTGTTTACGAGAAACACACTTCCTGCTTGCTCTTCTCGATCACGTATTGCTAGTTTGCTTTCGTTGAGCCAGGTTAACATTTTAGCCTACATTCTTACGTATGGTTATCATCCTGAGGGTGAAGACCTGCAGGTATGTAAGTATGATTTGATTATTTCTGACGTGCTCTTCGATTCCTTCTCAGGAAAAAGACCAGTTACTGATGGACACACTGGAGTCGATCGCTAAACACAGAGCTGAGAAGGGCAAAGAGGCTGCTCTCAGGTGAGGCAGGTTTTTTTGTATGGGGGGAGGGTGAGGGGGGAGGCTTGGGGAGGGACTGAAAAGGAAATACACTGCAATAAAACAGTATCAAATGACAAATTACTAATGGAGACGCTAGGAAGGGGGAAGAAGAAAACGCCATTAAATAAGATTAGCGAAAAACTGATTCAAATCCCACTTTACGTCCCAAAGGCAAGAGGAGAGGAAAACGCAGACGAAGCGAGAGATAAAGGACACCAGAGTGCAAGAGCTGCAGGAAAGACTGGAAGCTCGTAAAACAGGTCAGCACACTTACGAGAATGTCACAATATTTTTGTAGTTGTTAAATTCTTTAGCATTCCACTTTAAAAAGCTTTTTCTGTGAGCAAGAAGACATTGTACCCCATTCGAGATTAATCATGAAGCTTGCCTTTGTCTTTCGAAAGACATGTTTATACTGTCACCTGATCACATGATTCTCCTAGATTAATAGAACGAGACCAATGCACTCTATCAGTGTGATCATTTCAGAGGTCAACTCTGACATGGTGGGATTAACCAGAGACAATTGAAGGAGAAAACGAGAAAGAAAAAAAAACCTACCTGCTCCGAACGGGAATCAAACTCTTGACATCCTGATTACATGGCAGATGCTCTTTCTAAAGAAATACGGGTAGATAAAAAAACACATCTGGTCATCAGTGCTGAGCGTCCAACCTCTTTAGACCCATAACAACACGTGGAATGCTACAACACATCTGTTTATTAATGCTGAGCGGGAAACCCCTTTGGACCCATAACAACACGTGGAATGCTAGAACATATCTGTTTATTAGTGCTGAGCACGAAACCCCTTTGGACCCATAACAACACTCGGAACGCTAGAACATATCTGTTTATTAATGCTGAGCACGAAACCCCTTTGGACCCATAACAACACGTGGAACGCTACAACACATCTGTTTATTAGTGCTGAGCGCGAAACCCCTTTGGACCCATAACAACACGTGGAACGCTA
>JAOBAT010086097.1:0-18477 GCA_026413305.1 Hydrozoanthus tunicans
CACACTAACCAAGGGCTATACAACAAGATGACACACTAACCAAGGGCTATAGAACAAGATTACACACTAACCAAAGGCCATACAACAAGATTACACACTAACCAAGGGCTATACAACAAGATGACACACTAACCAAGGGCTATAGAACAAGATTACACACTAACCAAAGGCCATACAACAAGATTACACACTAACCAAGGGCTATACAACAAGATGACACACTAACCAAGGGCTATAGAACAAGATTACACACTAACCAAAGGCCATACAACAAGATGACACACTAACCAAGGGCTATACAACAAGATGACACACTAACCAAGGGCCATACAACAAGATGACACACTAACCAAGGGCTATACAACAAGATTACATACTAACCAAAGGCCATACAACAAGATTACACACTAACCAAGGGCTATACAACAAGATTACACACTAACCAAGGGCTATACCCAACTTTACAGAAATTAGTTTGAGCTCTAATTTTGATTTTAGAAAAGGCTAAAGAGTATTTTATACTGAAGAACCGTAAACCTTTTTGTCTAGAAATTATACTGCTTAATTTTTAGCTCAGGTTAACTAGCTTTCGAACAATGAAACCCAGAGGGCCCATTAAAGGAGAAGAAGTTACGCTAAAGAATCGACTGGCCTTAGAAAAAAAAGGGCGGGGGGAGATTACGTGTCCGTAATTTTTAAACATGCAAATGTATTAATGCCCCACCCCTGGAAGATCAGATTGTCCTGCCGTTAGCTAACATTTATCCCCTAAAGTGAAGGTGACTAGTGAGTAATTATTCACCAAAGTGGAGGTGAATATACTTGATTTTCACTGACACTGAGGTGAATGATAACACTAGCATATAACCAACCAGCGAATCAGTGAGAAATTTCTTTTTTTAAAAGAAAAGATAAGTAAATAAAAAAAACCCGTTTGTAACCACGTTACCGCGCACATATTGCAACACGCGCGAGACTGAGGCCAAGAACGAAATCAACATGTTGTCAACTTCGTTCGCTGCTGTGTTCAAATTTAGGGTTGGAAATTTGCAAAGTTATAACTTGCTAATAAAATCACTCTACAAAGTGAACTGTTTTTGTATTTCTATGTATCTTGTGTCTGGTATTTTTTGTATTTAGATATACATGAAAACTGTAAACAGCTTCGTTCTCGCCTCGCCGGCAGCTCAGTTTTGTCACTTTGACTTTGTTTACTTGTGAAAATGTTGCTTATAGGTCAAACAATTATTAAGATTTTCCTTGAAACACATTATTACCAAACTCTGCAAGTGGATTGATTGTGTCATCGGGAACAGCTGCATCATTTATTTCTAAAAATTCGGCTTTGCTGACATGTTTCGGAAATCGCGACGCCATGTTGTTTTTCTAGATCGCTAACCAATGAATATCCTGAATATTCACTGTTTAAGGAACCAATCAGAGCGCGCGAAAAACACTATTCGCTGGTTGGGTATATGCTAATTGGGGATATTTGACATCTTTAACTATATCCACCGACGCTGAGGGTATCAACCAAACAGGCCCTTGATAGTTGTTTACAAAGGTTCAGCAAGTACCAGGAAATATAATTAAGAAAAACCGAAAAAGATTCATAAAGCTGTCTGGTTTTTTCTTTTTATAAAATAATCTTTAAAATCTTTTACACCGAAACTGAAAAGAACAGGCGAAGAGTTCAGGTTATTTTCAGACACGAAACAAATTAAGGTGTTAGAGCGATCTAACGATTGTGACATCATTGATTAACGCGCGCGTGTAACATCTACGAGCAAACTATACAAATGTGATGTTTAATTTCTCAACTTGATCTTTTTGTTGTTGATAAATGTGCCGAGTTTCTTTACGTGATGTCGGCTAGATTTCTCCCGACAATAGTGTGTGAGAAGTCATCAGTTCCTGCTGCAAAGCGAATCTACGCCGCTCTGGATTACATTGACAGCAATGGAAGCTTAGTAAGGGCGCAAAAGAAAAAGAATAAGAAATTTGTGAAAGAAAGGTCTCGGTCTCTCAGTCCCCAGCAAGTTATTAGGCATAGAGTTACCAGAACGAAGGAGTACTCGGAAGGCTTAAGAACAAGGAAGGCAAAGAGCAGAATAGCACGTGCTAAGGATGAAGAAATGCAAAAGGAACACAAGAAGCTGAAAGAGATGGGATTGAAGCAAAAAATGCGCCTAAATCAACTATTTTCAGTTTATGCTGAGCAGAGCGACGCGTCGTTCCGTCGATGCGCTCAGGTTGTGCGCCCAAAGTTTCCCAATCTATTGAAGGAGCCCTCAGTTATCCAGAAGCAGAAGTCACATCATGCGACGGAAGCACATCTACCTAATTTATCCTCGACGAAGCTTCAATAACTCACGAACTACAAGCAGGAAAATGAGCGAAAACAATACTTGAGAAACAGAAGAAATTTTAGAAAACATTTAATTCATTTTTAAGGCGTTATTGCAGGAGATGGGTTTATAAGAAATTGTGTTCTCAAATTATCAACAATGTAACAGCAACTTCAATCATGTACTGACATCCTTTTTAGGCAGGTAAGAAATTATGTGTTCTCATATTTTGTTGTTGCTCGTTGCAGTTCGATAAAGTATTTTGAGCGGTTCTTTGTCGCCGAATGAGCAATACGGCGGTCGACTTTGAAGTAGTAGTCAGTTTTTGTCTACCCTTGTAACTACTGATGTAAGTATTTTGTTTTCAAAGCGATGAAATAAACTGAAAAAATTAAGTTAGACATAAAACGCTATTAAAAGGTATTAAAAATATATAAAAGGCGAGAAAACTGAAAAATCTATCTTCTTTCCGCTGCTCTCAGTCCTATTTATGAAAAAGAGTACGTTTAACGACTGTTTTGTTAATTTAAAATAGTAGCTTATCCAAAGCTAAACAGTTACTGAAATGCAACTAATCCCTCTCCAGTTTTCGGCGTTTTTTGAAGAAGCTGACAAGATTGAAGGTCAGTAGAAGACGAGCCTGCTTGTGTCATAACACCAACAATTAACACGGCCATATCCATCCAGACTTTTTTAACACGCCGAGAGTGGTGTCATCTCTAAACAAGCGACCCAACATCCAGATTATCTAGCGTCGTGTAGTCCTTTACATTCATAGCACGACTTTAATCAAAAACGAAAATTTCCACAAAACTGATTTTAACTTCGCAAGTGTCATTATTCTGTTAAAGTGCTTATATCTGGTTAAAACTCCGTCATAAACTAAGAAGTTAGATGAAGATATTTCGCTTCCAATTAAATTGTTAACCTTTTATTGCCCTCCGAAAAATTGTTTTTGTTATTCTTTTCACCTCTGCGCGCCATATTGTCAGTGACCGAGTGCAAGTCAGTAATGGGTTCGAAAGCGAAGATGACGTCACATACGAACCAGCTTGTTTTTATTGCGAAGAGAGTTTTGATGGTGAACAAATGTTGTGTTGCCGGCTTATGAAAATTTTACATGCCTTAAAGAAGGAGTTTCTGTTTGTGAGTGTAAAAGCCAGGCTGTGATCATGAGGGTTGTCATCTTCCTTCAAAATCCTCGGCCGGTCATTGATCATTTGCGCGAGACAAGCAAAGGCAGGAAAAACGGCAATATCGCTGATATAAACTCCCGTAACTTCTTTTTATTTTTCTTGGAAGCCCGAGGGATTTTTGCGAAAAAAAACTAAAAAACACGTTGGTTGCACTTCCCAAAGAAATCGAATGCAAAAGAGAGTCCCTACAAACAAGAATAAAGTATTATCAAACTATTTGACGTTCCCGTTCCGAGGAGAAAAAATGATATCAAATGCAGACGTTGGCTCAAATAAAAAAGCAACACTTTTTCTTGTTTAAAGCATGTCTATCCATAAGTAATCGACAGTTTTAGAAAATCAATAAGCCAGCAGTATATAGCGACTTGACCACAAATAGCATGCCAAGTATTGTGTTGTAGTCCGTGAGCGTAAATTTTTAGGTCCGAGAGCAACAACCTCTGCAATGTGTTGAGAGGCTGCAATTAGAATATGAAAAATATTGGTGTACAACTGATTTAAAGCTATATTTTCCTCAAGCTTCGTAGCCTGAATCAAATCCCTTGGGATTCTCGTGGATGCGATCTTGTTACAGAACAGGGACTATACTGCATTCAGCAAAGCGTAAAAACAAATTTTTTCGTTTAGCAATCAATTTTGTCTGTTTTACAAAGAAGGCAGAAACCCGCTATTTGTTTCTGATTATGCTTTGTAGTTCAGCTTTTAAGCACAATGACCCGTTCAGCCTATGCAAATACGAAAAGTCTCGAAATTTTTTGTCACTATCAACAGGATGGGGTCGAGCAAGTTGACTCAAGTCCTTGCAGTTGTATGGTTTTTACTGTTACTCATAGTTTTTGCGTTGTCAGTCAGCCTTTTGGCGATAGTAGAGAAACTGGAAACTGATAGAGGTATGTAACCATTGGTACAAGTTCATTTTAAACGTGTCTCGACCAAATGAACAGTACGCTCGTTTGTTTCAAAATCTATGCTCTAGTTCTAAGTGAGACAAAAGTTTGACTGAAGGTTTGCTATTAACTTCATGAAAATCCACAAAGTCTTGATAAGTTAACAAAATTCGATAACTTGCAAGGAGTTCTAAACTTTCATTCCCTGAAGTAACTCTCGTTTGATTTTTCGTTATGAATTTTTTGTTTAGGATTTCCCGATTAGCTTCAGTCTTAAACGTTTCATTCAGTTAACTTAACTTTTTATAGCTCTTAGCTCGCCCAATTACCAAATATACAAATTAACACTTTAAAGATTCAATCGAAGCTAGCAGATTTCTTAAGGGTGTCGCGGGGCTTAATATAGTTCAACTGATTTGCTTTTACAACAATAAAAAAACTTATGTCAAAAACACAATACTAAGATATTCAAATTATCATTTTCTATTTATGTTGTCACAGCTTGAAACCGCTTACGAACGATTTCAATCGCGTGCCTTGCTGAAGCAGGAGGAGGTAAAGAAACAGCAACGAACCTCATATACAATAGAACAAGCGCAAATGGAGTAATTGTTAAAGAACCGTTGAAAAAAAACTTACTTTTTGACACACATTTCAGAGGTTATCAACCATTATAGTGATTACTGCTACACTAAATTTTAGAAATACGACAGTTAAAACAATAATTATTTCTGGATTGTTTCTGCGCAATCGCGTGAGCGAAAAACCAGTCCAGTACCAGTCCTCCCCGGTCCTGGGAAGTTATCGGACCGTTTGTCGGCCAATCGCCGGATCAGCGTGCAGGATTTGGTTATCGGCCCTAGAAATTTGACTTTCAATGTAAAGGCAGATATTTCTTGAAATTGAAATTGAAACCATATCTCAAGGCCGGCCGTTAAAAGCGTCCTGATGAAAACCAGAAACTTATCTCGTCCGGCTGTCGAAAGTTACAAGCTTTTCCGTTACAAATTTTCAGGTAGATGTGTTCTAGAGAAAGGAAATTTTCTTTTTTATTGCATATTCGACTGTGTCTTGTTACATTCAAACTTGTTTTTATTGCTCTTCCGTCTGCTTCTACGTTTGGGTCTTTAGTGCGACGACGCCTCTAGTTGGAACACGCTTTTTGCCTGTTTGTTTGGGGACTACTTGGGTCGCCTGTGTGAGTGTCTTAGGATTGCGCCGGCGTATGCGCTTGCAATTGCGTTCGCGTTGGCCTCTCCAATTGTTTACTCATTCACTTTATAGTCAAAAAAGTCATTTAAATGAACCCGTTATTTCTTTTTTCTTGCCTTTTTCCTATAGTAACTGTCCTACAGCGTTGTTTTATGTGCTCTATCCCAAACAAACAAGCCCTCTACAAAAATATGTATTGAAAAACTTTTCGTTTTTAGTTTAGGAACTAAATCTTTTATTTTTCTAGGGACGAACAGATGTACTTCAAGTACCTGTCAGAATGGAGGGACGTGTTTCGATGGAGGGAGCTTTTACAACTGTAGTTGTGTCGCTGGCTACAACGGAACGAGCTGTGAAAATAGTAAGTTGGAGCATAGTTAGTTAGTACCTACTAATATTGGTATGTATATATGACATATTTTTAGCAAGTTTGACAGAAGTGAAAATCTCATTTTTCGAAGCTCGAGGGCGAATTAATTTTTCTCACTGTGCATGTTTTAGAATTTTTAAGGTCTTCAAAGGTAATGCTTTACAAGTGATTTAAGGTCAAAATGAGCGCTTTGACTTTGATGGAAAGCTTGAATCACCCTCGTCGAGAGAAAAGTCGATTCTATGAAAGTTGCTTATAAATTGAATGGCGAACAGAAAGGCGTTTTCCTAGACGTCCGTTTTAAAGCGAGCCCCGGTGTGTCGTAATTAGTAAGTACCATATGTATGAAATTAAGGAAATCATGGCGGAGAGTGTTGGGGTAAGTTCTGGGGATGAAAGCGGATTCCAAAGCGAATTTGTACTCTATACATGTGGAGGTTTCGGAAAAGAGTTTTTCTCACAAAAAAAAAAATTTGGTAATCAACATTTCCTGGTCAACTCCTCGATGTCCCTCTCTGTCCCTGCATATTTTTTGCCTACCTGCATGCAAGCGCACTGATTTATGTGATTGGAAAATTCGTTTGTCTGTTTTGTAGATGAAGATGATTGCTGTTTCTTTCCCTGTCAGAATGGAGGAACGTGTATCGATGGTTTGAATTCTTACAACTGCAGCTGTCTTCCTGGTTACAACGGGACAATTTGCCAAAACGGTAAGTTTTGTGTTCCAACTACCTGGAATGTGTTCTTTTCCTTTTTTGCTGACATAGACGAAGGGGTTCCTTACGTCAGATATTCAACAGTAACAACTGAGAAACATTTTCCCGTCTCTAACCAATACAGATCTTGTTTTCTGTTTATGAACAGAAAGGTGACATTCCGTTAATTTATTTTTGTTGGTTTCTTTAAGCTAGGCTTCTAAGTTTCGAAACACAAAATCATAAAAAAACCAATTGATCACGCCATTGCAAGGTACAAACCGGCTTGAAATTAAGTATTTAAAGTGCTTATACCCATAATCATATTCAAAAACACTGTTTACATTTTAAGAATGAAAAGTAAATAAAGAAAAGGTTTTTTTGAACTAAATCAAAAGCTTTTTTGAATAAAAATGTTTTCAGCTTTGTTTTAAAATTGGCCAGGCAGGTGGTAATTTGAATGTGAGCAGGAAGCTCGTTCCAGAGTTTAGGCGCAGCGATGGAAAATGCGCCATCGGCAGCAAGTCGTGTTGCTCTAGATAAAGTCCTTGGAATCTCAAGTTGTAAAAGAGCTTGAGATCTGAGGCCAGGGCGCCTTTACTTATATATTTCTTCGGCAGATTAGTCCGGATAAGTAGTTGGGGCCATTTCCATGGATGCATTTGAAAACAATGGTGAGTAGTTTGAACTTGATTCGGGCTTGGATAGGCAGCCAATGAAGATTTTTTAGTTAGGGTGTGATGTGGCAGAACTTTGGAACTACTACAGTACATACCAACATTAAACAATCTCTAACACTGGTGTGTACTGGCTTTTTCTTTTAATTTAGAAATCGATGAATGCTCTCCAAACCCCTGTCACCATGGAGGAACGTGTCTTGACGGAGTGAACTCATTTAACCATTCAATTCATTGACCTAGTGTCTTACATTTCTTCAAAAACAAAATATTTTTTCCAGTTTAGTTATATCGATATTTTTTAAAACTTTTAAAAAGTTATTTCCACCGATAGTGGAATGTTTGTGTTCAACATTGTGCCGGTGTGTTTCATGGTCATCGGGAAGCCAACCTAGTTATTAGCTTCGCACTGATCACGCTTGAAGCGCTGCACACAACACTAAGAAGTTGGTGAGTGGTGTTGAACTACGAAAACCGGCTGCACATCAGTCAAATCACAGCTAATTGTTTTTTTTTTATTTCAACAACCTGCTACAATAGCAATTAGTTAAAGAAATTAAAGTCGGTCCTCTAACAACAGACACTCTAGTTGTCTACATGCGAAGACCGGCTTTTGACATCAGCGGTGGATAAAATGATCAAGAAAATACAAAAATCTGAAGAAAACATAAAAACGAGACCCATGAATTAGCAAAGAATTTATATTATTCTTGTTTTTGCTTTTTAGATATCGATGAATGCTCTCCAAACCCCTGTCATCATGGAGGAACGTGTGTTGACGGAGTGAACTCACTTAGCTGTATCTGTTCTCCCGGTTACACAGGAGGGAGGTGTGAAGTTGGTAAGACTTTCTTACAGTTTGGAATGAGATACCGTATCTTCGTTTCTACGCTTCGAGACCCCTACCCTAAGATTCCCGCAATTTATATTATCCTGTAACGTTGAACTGAGGAACAAAGTCAGAACAAGTACGTGGCGCCTGCATGGGCCCGTTATCAATTCTACAATTTGCAGCCTCACAACAAAAACCAGCAAGAAAAAATCTAAATTTACGTCCAAAAAAGTCCTAAGAAACAAAAAATTGAAAAATTGCCTGGGTCTTTTTAAATTCTTTCTTTACTCTTGTGTTAACTTTCTACAAAACACCACTTTAATTCGGCGTTAAATGTTGTATGTGTATTTTATAAGTCCGATTAAGATCTGTTAAATTAGATATGATTGGTAGTATTTTACATGACTTTCAGTTTTACCTAAAGATGGTTAAAAACTGAAAGTGTTGGCTTATGATTTATCAAAAATTGTTAAAAAAGCCGTTTGCTTGACTTTCTTTCCTTTTTTTGTAGATGTGGATTATTGTAATGAGTCAATCACCTGTCACAATGGAGGAACATGTATCGATGGTTTGACGTCTTACAACTGCAAATGTCTTCCTGGTTACAATGGAACAATCTGCCAACATGGTAGGTTCCTTATCCTTTTAAGAATTACTTAATAAATAACTCCTGCCGACAGGAAGTCTATTGGATCATCCGACCATAGTTGCGGGTCAAAAGTTCGGGAAGTGTATTTAAGCATAGCAACTGACCAGCCTATTTCTGGTTAAACAATATTTTCCTGGTTTAACTCTTTTTGCAATTCAACTAATCAGAATCTAGAAATTTAGTTGTGTATATTATTATTATTATTATTATTTTTGATGTTTTTATTACTACTGCTACTATATATATTACTCTATATTGTTGTTAGTATTATGTAAGCGGTAATTCTGTTCTGATTAAGTTCGCCATTTGTTACTTTAGATATCGACGAGTGTGTCACTGGAGTTCACGGTTGCCATGAAAACGCTGAGTGCTCAAATACTTTTGGTTCATACACCTGCCGATGTAACAGTTCTTATGTTGGGGATGGGAAATCCTGCGTTCCACCAGACAAATTAAAAAAGGCTTTTTGTTAGTCAAGGGTAAACAAACCATGTATATATAGATAAATAGCAGGAGAACTCGAGTTTGCTACACTTTGTGTTAGTCAATATCTTTTAATTCCGTTGCCAATACGCAACAGTAATACAGCTAATATTCGGGTTTGGATGCGGAATCTTGAGTCAATCTTAAATCATGAATCACGGCTAAAAAAAGGGAAGGAATCACATCAACTCGCAGACTGTGAATCATAAATTATGGACAAAAAAATAAATGAGTCATGAATCATGAAGAAACTTATAAAAGGATCATGAATCATTGGTCGAAAAATATCTGGGAACCACGAATTATCATACTAGAAAGATTCCACTTCTACCCCCGATAATATTTTCTGTTTCTTTTACAATGCCCAGCTAATGATGTGTAGTCCAAAAGACATAATAAAGATTACAGGAATTCTTTTACACAGCAATGTCAGGTGAAATAAGTGATTTGTTATTCCACTTGTTTTAGAATGTAGGAACTACCACACTGACACTGATCCTCAACATAAAGCAAGTTTTAAGACAATTGACCCGTGGCGTTGTGACGGCGACCTGAAAGGTTGGGTGCAGTTTAAGGGTGGCGCTGGTTCCCAAATGGCTACATCCTGTGTACCCGAACAACACTGTGACACTGATTGTTCCGGCTGGATGAACGGTCAGCATCCAACAGTGTCTGATGGACTGGTTACTCGCACCGTCTGCTTTACTGCCGGGCCGTGGTGCTGTAACTGGTCAACAAGCATCACGGTCCGCAACTGTACCTCATTCTATGTGTACAGATTCAACGGGGTAGCCGCTATCCAATATAAATGCATGCCCCCCCATGCGTTATTGCACCACAGATTAGCATAGACAAAAGCATTATTTTGAAAACAATCTTTAAGACCTCAACTGCAGTGTTTACTTCTATCAATTATACAAGTTCTTGCAGAATGAGCAACACCAGTTTAATATATTACGATTTCATGACGAAAACAAACTTTAAGAAAATTAGAATGGGAAAAATAAAGTACGGTCACATCAAAAGATTAAGTTCTTTCTTAGTACCCATCAACATGATTGGCATGCACAGAAATATATTATACAGCGAAATACGCTTAATTTTGTTTAACCATTTTTGTATAGTTTGAAGAACAACTTATCATTCTTTACCTGTGAATACTTATGTAACTCTTAATTTCAGATAGATTGAAGTGGGCTTGCTATGAAACTTGACAAATTCCTAAAAAAAGATTGCACACAATATCGTTATATTGTTATTGCACAATGTCGTCGAGGTGTCTTGCAAATTGGTTTCGCTCTGTAGCCTGTTGGCATTTTCTGCACACAACCAAGAGAAAGTAAAATTACCTACAACATATGATAGAGAAAGCATTTCTGCCATATTACGACCAGCTTTCTCGCTCTTTAGATGGAAACACCAAAAAGTAACTTAGGCCCCATTTACAATAAATGTCACTCGGGCTTTCTCGGAATACTCGCGAATCACTCGAGGTCAATCCACGAACGTGCAAAAGTTAGCGACTTGTAATCTTACCGTTAATTTTTAGCGTGTAAACGTCTAAAACTGCTCATAAAAACGCGTAGTGAGAATCTATAAAACTCAAGTTTGACATACGCAGTGTTGTTAGTACAAAGAGGAGTTTTACAAGTTGTCACCTCCCCTGAGCTTCTTTTAGCTCTGCAAGGCTTGCAATGCTTATTGTGGTAAAATGGAAAGCCAAAATCTTTTTGCAAAATCGTCAATTAGCCGAATTTTTTGGGAATACTCGGGAACACTCCGAGATAGCTCGAACTAGTGTAAGTGGGACCTAAGACTTTATTCTCTGTACAATTGTAATGGGAACATTTCAATCGCAATACCTAAAAAAACCCTGTAATTTCTGATTGTCAAAGCGGACACAAGTTTGTGTTAACTTACTGTGGGCATGTGTTTTTTTCTCATTATGAATTAAATAAACGTTAGTGGAAGTTTTTGGTTACGAGAATCAGAAACAATTCTTACAATACAATTGTAAACGGAACATATCATTCACCCGCATACCTTAAATGAACTTATACGGCTATAAACATAGAGTGTTGTCCTCAGTGGTATATGAGTCAATACAACATATAAATTCGAGTGAGGCCATACCACTGGGACGGGATATAATTCAAGTGTCACTGATCTACAGCATTGACAGGGGAAAGAAACGCGATAGACTTCATTCCATGCGGTTAGTTTTCAGTTTCACTTCATACAACAAAACAACAGGAAATCCAGTCATATGTACACAAATAGCTGTTAAATTCTCAGTTCTTAGTTGGTAAACAAAATGTACGATATACCGTAAAGGTATGAGAATTATTTGTCAGTGACATAAGCTCTTCTAATTGCTGAGATCAAATGCTTAGCACTGGAGTCACTGTGAGCCTCATCGACTGCAACACCGAGGTTTTGATACTTTCTGCTCGACATCGTTCGCCATCGCATTGACTAGCGATAGATTTGTAAACCAGTCGATATTTCCCTTCCCGTCTACCAAACGTAGAACACTTAGTCGCTTTGCTCTCCACTAACAAAAGCTGAACCAACCCCTAGCTTATTTTCATAGCTTTTTTGGTCCTTCATCAATGCATACAACTATAAAAAAAACTCGATGAATTAAACTGGCTTGACAAATGTGAAGACAAATTGCATGCGATAAGCGGTGCCATTTCATTTGGGAAGTTAAAGATTTTCCGAATCAAGTTGGAAGATTCACATCTGCATATGAATTCGCACAGGGCATCTGATTGCTGCTTTTTAAGTTTATCTTTTCTAAACTTACAGCAAACTTTAGTTTATCGACTGCAACAGCGAAAAAATTTCTTACTACCCTTTTATAATATATTTCGATTATTTCTTTTTACCAATCAAAATCAGCCCCAGAAATCGGGAGCTAAATAAATTAGTCGGACAGAAATGACAGACGCTCATTTGTCTCGTCTGGGGGCCTGAGTCCCAGTGAGATGAAAGGCGTCTGCTTTCGCAGGCTAATGACTAGGAAGTAGGTCAAAACGTCAAACATTTTAAGAAGTGTTCCTAGATAACGTGACCATGCCAAACCTCTGTTGGGGAAAGAAGTGACTATCAAAATTTTCATGGGCGAGTTTCTTAGTAGATCTTTTGTTCCCTTTGGCCAATCCAAATTACTCCTTCCTTTATTGTACTGTTCACATATTTTTGCACACATTTCTTCACTATAACACTATTTACTGTTTTACCGATCCCATGGCACAATGCACAACACTGACACACACAAAAGGGTCGCTTTCTGAAGGATTCCTTGTTTGACTTTTCCGGGGTAATCTGCGAGAGCACACCGCTGACCAGCATTGTCGGAGCTGCAGTACACTGCAGTAGTGCTCGCTACGACTAAAACACCTAGAGATCACATTTGAGTAGTCAAGACAGTCCATCAGAAGAGATAAAAATATCGGAATATTATAAATACAAAATTGGAAATGTGAGAGCACGCATTATCCCGCTGGTATTCTAGGCTGAGAGCTAACAACCTGTTTAAATATAGGACTGCAAAGGACATGACACGAAGGTTAGCGTAAAAGTAAAAACATTTTTCCACTGGAGCCTCTCAGCCTGAAAATTCCACAGGAACTATTTTTAGGACATTTACTCCCAGACAGTATTGTGTGTAATCAAAGTGTCATAACAATTTTTTTGCTAACAAAAAAATGGCTTATGTTTTTGAAAGAAGACAGAGACCCGCCGTTTGAGTATGTAAACTAGGCTACGAACCTTTGTAGTTTAGCTGTAAAGCGAAACGACCCTTTCAGCCTACAGTTAATCTTATTATATTTTTTTTCAGCCATTGTAATTATATCAATAAGATGGGGTTGAGCAAGTTGTCTCAAGTCCTTGTATTTGTATGGTTTTCACTGTTACTCATAGTTCTTGCGTTGTCAGTCAGCCTTTTGGTGATAGTTGAGAAACTGGAAACTGATAGAGGTATGTAAAAATTGACACGCTTTCAAAAACTATTCTCTGATTCTAAGTGGGATGAAGGTTTGAAGGCTTCCAATTCACTTCATAAAAAACAATATTTACTTTAACCAGGGAGATGCACCCGCACCTCCCTGCTTTAACAGAGTCTTGATAACTTAACAAAACATTTTTTTCAAGCCGGTTTTGAATTTTCCCTGACAAAAGTTTTGTCCGTTTTTCACTTTGAAATAATTAAAGGCTTGATTTAGTTAACTTTTCATAGCTCTTACTTTGCTTACTGTTTACCTTGATCAGTATATACATTAAAACTTGAAATCAACAATCGAGGGCGGGTTTCACAAGGATACGGAGGCGCCTAATAATCAAATTAAACTGATTTGCCTTTCGATCAATCCAGCGAATTTGTCAAAAATACTAAGTTATCCATTAATCTCTTTCTAATTAATTTCTAGTTATGTTGTCTCTAAAAGCGACACAGCTTGAAACCGCTTCTGAGCGAGTTTCAATCGCGCGCCCTGCTGAAGCAGAATAATGGTCTTGGAGGAGGTAATGAAATAGCAACGAATGAAACCTGGTTGTCGTCCTTTTATGAAATGAAAACATCGTTGTTTGCTATTCAAACTGTAACTTTAGAAAAGTGTTTGAACGAGCAAAGAGCTAAAGTAACTTAAGGTAAAGAAAGAATTCGTAAATCTTGTTAGAACCGTCGTTTTAAAAGGAATGTTCACACTCAAGATGCAAGCTCAAGCACAGAAGAAGACAACAAGTGTGAATGCAACTTGACGCAGGGCAGCCGGATTGGAGACTCAAGAAAAAGGATTTTTTTCTTGCGCATATTCTTGAAAATGCGTTTCTCTCGCTTCACAAAATTGCAAGTTTAAATGGAAGCCATACTCTTAACTTGCTTGCGTTACTTGCGTCACTTGTGTGAGTGTCCTTGTGCTTATGCGTCTACGCTCGGGCTTGTGTCTCTAGTGCGAGCACGCCTTTCGTTTGCGTAGATTGCATTACTTGCGTCATTTGTGTGAATGCGTTTGCGTGAACACGCCTGGCGGTTGTTTAATCATTCAATGATCGAAGTAAAACTATTTAACGGTGAGTCCGTAAATTCTTTTGCTGTCTGTTTCTTAACTGTCATGTACAGTGTTGTTTATGTGCTGTAACCCAAACAAACAAAACCCATGCCATGAAACCTTTATTGAAGGCGAACGAAACAGGTTTTTTTTTCTTTTTTTTTTTTAGAGACAGATAGTTGTGTTTCAAATCCCTGTCAGAATGGAGGGACGTGTTTTGATGGGGGGAACTTTTACAACTGTAGTTGTGTTGCTGGCTACAAAAAAACGAGCTGTGAAAACAGTAAGTAGAAGTTTCTGGGATGTACATGTAAAGCAGGTTTGACAGAAAATCAAATTGAACAAAATACTCTAAGTTAATGTCTTGGAAGGCGAATACTCTGCCCGGAAAACGTTTGAAAATGGTTAAGCTTTTAAGATGAGGTTTTACAAGTGGTCTTACTTTTAGCCGTCAAAAAATGACTAATTTTGATGGCCCATTTGAACCGCCCTCAAATCACGACAATCCTAGTGATTGATGGAAAGCTGTTTGTTTTGTAGATGAAGATGATTGTAAATCCGTCCCCTGTCAGAACGGAGGAACATGTATTGATGGTTTGAATTCTTACAACTGCAGCTGTCTTCCTGGTTACAATGGAACAACTTGTCAAAACGGTACTGATTTTTTTAAAAATTTAGGTTACTGAAATGTGTTCATTATTTTTCACTATCATTGAAGAAAGGGTTCCTCGCGTCAGATATCCAACATTGTCAACTGACAAAATTGTTATTTGTCTCTAACTAATACAAATTTTGTTTTCTTATTAAGTATTGAGTTCAAGAGAAGATGCTGAACATGCCGTTAAACTTCTTTTGTTGAGTTCTTTTAGCAAGGCTCTGAAAACAAAATCATAAATAAAAATTTACCACGCCAAATGAGGTGTACTGGCTTTGCTTTTTAGAAATCGGTGAATGCTCTCCAAACCCCTGTCACCGTGGAGGAACGTGTCTTAACGGAGTGAACTCATTCAACCATTCAATTCAATTCTCGGTTCACAAGATTGCTGCGATCACGGTCCGCAACTGTATCTCGTTCTACGTCAGTACCAACTCAACTGATATGCGGCACCTGGTATCTATGGCGATCGCCTGCCCTATATGCGTTATTGTATAACCGATTAAAGTTCAAGTTCTTTAACATAAGCCTGCGAGTAGTCCCCTCTTTTCCTCCAGAGATCGTCGAAAATGTCGAGCGTCGAGAAAGCCAAGGTGGTAACGCGCGAAAACTGGGGCGAGGAGTCTACCTTAACATAAACAATAGCAACATTTGAACCGCGTAGCTAACCAGCAAGATTTTGCTAACGCATGACGACACTTCTTGTAATGTAGAATGAGCAACACGAAAGCAATACTGAATACAATAGCTGCACACTGTCGTGAAAAGCTTGATTTTGGGAGTTTTTACGACTACGGGAACGATAAGCAGAAAATTATGCCAATCTTCTATGTTTTTGCAGGGAGTTTTAAATCTTTTTCTGTTTACAAAGTGTCACTAGGACAAAAAAGAGGGCAAACGGACCAGACATGGTCGAAAAGGAAAAGCAAGAAGTATGTGTTTTTTTGTAAGCCGTCGTCGTGAAAGTTGCGGTCCTCCTTGCGTAAAGTCTACTTTTGTTTATTGACTAACGGGCGACGACAACGCAAATACAAACAATTTCTTTTATTAGCCAAGCTATATTTTTTGTCCGAGAGTGCGTTACACAGTAATGACCGCTACCGTAAATAAATATAACGACCGTTGTAACGTAACAACAACGGTGCAATTACGTTACCAATTATGTCAACACGCGGAGAAAGAGTTCGTGCAGGGCTGAAACGAAAAGTAACTCGGCTCGCTTTATTTCTTCTTTCTTTTTTACTAGCACATATGTTCTGTATTTCAGCAACCGAGCACCGCAACTAGACAAGTCTGTATCCAAGGGAGGTCCAATGGAACTGGCTTTAAAAAGGTTTGGCAATTTGGTCCACCTTTCAAACTCTGCCCCGAGATAAATCGCTAACCGCTCTCCTCTAGCCGGGAAACACAGTGACGTAAGGGAGGGATAGACAGCTTGTTACAGTCAGTGCATGTATTTATCTTCTTGCTCGGCAAGCAGTTTCGCTGAGGACTTGGCATCGTAGAAAAGCTCGTTAATTTCTTCAACGTCCACTTTGTTAATAAGTTCGCGACCTGTCAACAAAAGATTGAAATTCTGATGTATCACATGCAACAGGCAACCTAAATTCCAGGATTAGGTTTCTGGAAAACAGAGTCAGAAAACTAGCGTAGGAAACCCTTAATTGACGAAAACAACCTCACATGTCAAACATACTGCGAAACCTACACTTAAATCCGAAGCCTTCTATTTTGTTTTCAGAGTTGTATAATTATTACTGTTCGCATACACCAGAGTTGATATCCACTTGCCACTTCGGTAAATGCGTCTCTTTAAATTCCTTTCAGATATTTGTTTTTCTTTTCGGGAAGGTACGAGGAGTACTTTGTCTTGTGTATGTGTGTACAATAAAGTAAGATGCAATTGAGCGCTTTGATAGCCCTGTATGGGCCTGCGATTAGAGCGAATCGAGCAAAAACAAATTCCTACAAACTGTTATTGTTAAGTTAAAAATCCAGCACATTTGTCTATAAAGTTTACCCCTAACAAAACAATGAAGTCTGTCATTTTCAGCGCACAACATACTATGGGCTTGAAAGTCTGGATAAGATCTCTATAACTAAGTACTGTTTGACGCAAAGTTGATCTGCTCAAAGCTCAACGCTTTTGAACGAACAAGCCAAAGCACATTAGCAGCCAGCCACGGATGGAGATAGGTTAACAATTTTGAATTCCAGATTTGTTTAGAAACGGTCTTTAATCTCAAACTGCACAATCACAACACCCCAATTTTAACGACACATTGCTACGACACAGTAAAGCAGGTCACTCACCGTTGATTCGTGCCAGAAGGTTTGCCGGGGTAAGAAGCTGAACAGCATATCTACAGCAACATGAGAACATTACAAATAACAATTGAAAATCAAGCGAAACGAAAGTTTATTTAAACTGACGCTTTTACACATTCGGCAAACCAAGGAAATGCAAACGCTGTGTTTCCTCAAAAAATGTTAAAAAGCCACCGGTGATTGAAAAAACTACAGCGTAAACAATAACAAAAACAACAGAAAAATAGTCTAAAAGCAAGTTTTTAGTCGGCTTAACCCTTAACCCTAAGATATATTGCGTTCTTACTCTGTGTTTTGGGTTAAGATTCACAAGCTGTTCTATATCTTACACCATTTATCAAATATCATACATATGGCTGATAGAACGTTAAAAAGACATTTTCAAAGCAAATCACATTTGCAACACCTAACTTATTTTAACTGATGATCGAATTGTGTCGTTCCATTTTTTTTCAAACAAATCCTTTGTCGAGCCTACTGGCCCCCTATTTGCTGTCTTCGGTTTTGGTAGTGTTAAGCGGTTGAGAGTCATTGACTTCCCTTGAACAGGACTGTGACTAGTCCATCGCAGGCAAGCCCCCCAGCAGATGCCAACTGAGGCCAGAAAACACCGACTTGTCAAAAGCTTGCGTGTGCAGCTTGTGGCCCAGATGGTATGAGCTGAGATTTCTAAGCGTGAAGCCCCAATTTCGATCTTCTTCCTTATCAAGAATTGAACATTTGTGCAGCTTTATTTTGCCACGCCGTCCGTGGCAATGTTAAGCCGTTGGTCACAGCCTATAATCTTCATTCAGAATGCTTAACTCACGAATAAGTTCAACGTAATTTTATAACAGCCAAGTATGCAAACCTCAGTGTGGTTTTAGTCCCGATCTCTCCAAGGTGCGTAAAGGACTCATCGTCAGCTTGAATGCCTTCCACCTGCGCCCTGATTCGCAGAATCTGAACCACCTCCTCAGGAGAATACGGCAAGGTCCGAATGATCATTACACGATCCAGCAGATCGAGCGGTATGCCGTGAGGAGAGATAATCTCTGTACCCCTAGTAAAACAGGTTTTTATTCGTTAATGGCAGAAGCAAAAAGTAA
>JAOBAT010086108.1:5465-18476 GCA_026413305.1 Hydrozoanthus tunicans
ATTGGTAGGGAGGGAGGTAGGTAAATGTTTAGGTAAGTAAGCAGGAAGGTGTACAGGTTTGTAGGTAGGTTGGTATTTAGGTAGGCAGGTAGATTGGTAGGTAGCTCAGTAGGTAGGAAGGTATACAGTTTTGTAGGTAGGTAGGTAGCTCAGTAGGGAGGAAGGGAGGTAGATGTGTAGGTACGTAGGCAGGAAGGTGTACAGGTTTGTAGGTAGGTTGGTATTAAGGTAGGCAGGTAGATTGGTAGGTAGCTCAGTAAGTAGATTGGTAGGGAGGTAGGTAGGTAAATGTTTAGGTAAGTAAGCAGGAAGGTGTACAAGTTTGTAGGTAGGTTGGTATTAAGATAGGCAGGTAGATTGGTAGGTAGCTCAGTAGGTAGTTGACAGCTGACAGCTACCTATCTACTTACCTAAGCACTTATATCCTAGTTAGGTTTTTTAGGTAAGTTAGTGGTAAGATAGATGGGCGGCAGGTAGGCTAGATTTGTTCAGATAAAAAGAAACTATATATTAAACAGTTAAAAATTTCCTAGTTGATAATTGCGCAACAGAAGTGCAACAAGTTAGTATTGTTTTTTCATTGTTAAGTATTATTATTACTATAATTACTATTGTTATTATTATTATTATTATTATTATTATTATTATCATCATTATATCATTATTATTGTTATTATTGTTATTGTAAGTTGGGTAGGTAGTAAGGTGTAGGAAGAAAAAAAGATTTTTTTTGTCAGTTGTGTTCAGTACATCGTACTTTTTGTAGTTGAGTTATACTCTTTCTCCTACAACAGATGCCGTGTGCTGCAAACGTGGCGATTCTTGTCAGGTTAGACTGGCGTAAAAATTTCGTGTGCAAGGCTCTAGGAAAACGTTATTGAATTGTCCAAAACGTGAAAACCTCATAGATCATCGAAACAGAAAATTGCAAAACCAAAAAATCGTTTTGTTTTACATCGCAGAGGACTTTAATTTGAATATGTTTACAAAAGGGGTCCACCGTGTTAAGCTGCGGGTTTTGTTAATAATTCCAGTCTTACGAATTTGAAAAATCAATCAAAACTAAACTGTGACGAAGAATTTTGCAACAAGATTTTGTGGAAAACTTGACAAGTTCCATTAAATAGCTTAAATCGTATAAAAGGCTTTTTCTGGCCAGAAAGCAAGACCTGTTTGTATGATGTAAGATAGAACCTATTTCAGTATAATAAAAATAATTACTATATCTTAAAAAGCTGCTATCAATATGGGTCCTGTGTAGAGACCCTTTTGTGTTCAAGGTATCGCTGATGAAAATTGTTTGTTTGAGCTTGTACTCAGTCTTAGTTTTAGCTAAAAGAAAAGTTTCAACAAAAATTCCAGCGATAAATAGTGTTAGTATATGCCAGTTTGGCTAGCAGATGTGAGACAATATTTACTTCCGAAATAGTTGATAATGAGACTGAAACAAAATGGCGGACGGAAGTAGCGGCTTCGTGACTATAAAGACGCGGTTATAAAAACACGGGATATTTAAAACAGCCTAAAAAATTCTGCTTTACACCATTTTGTATTAGACAAACTGTTAAAACATCTTCGTTGGTTGTTAGGCTGTACATGCGTTAGTCTCGCCACGCTCAATGATTCAAGTGATTTCTTAATAATCTTTTGTTTTCTTGAAAGGAAGTTTGTTGCTTCGCTGGTATAAACTAAAACACTTATTTTATTTCAATTTCGGTGGATAGTGGCTGAATGAATATCTATTGAGTGCCGAATATTCTGCCAATATCCACCTCAGTTGAAGTAGAATAAATGTTAATTATTCAAAACTCAGTGTATTACAGTTCCTCCACGCTGTTATTTGTGAATATTTTGCTTCAGTTCGAGAACAAAGATGTACACGCGCGCCGACTGTCTATTTTAGTCAGCGATATCTTGAACACGAAAAAAGTGTTTTGCATAAAAGGAAACGAAAGATATATATATGTATCCATATAGAGATAAAACGCTCTCGTAACAAACTTGCAAGTCTATCCTCCAGTAGGATTTACATCCTAATTTTAAACGATACCTGATCCAGGACTGCTAACTGATGGACCGATTCAAATGTTCTTGTTTCAATAAAGAAATTTTAGAAAATAGACGTCTATCCTGGTTAAAGTGGATCATTTCCAGGAAACAGGGATTGACCCGATGATGTTATTGGTGTTATTCATCTTCTCGATGCCAAGGTAAATAGTTTATATACTTTAATATTGCAGCAATCCAGAGTTTCTCTTCTCACAAGACTTTTTTGCCACATGGCGGGAAGTATACGTCGATGAAGGTGCCCTTAAGGTAAGAAATTGCTTTGATTTTCATGCCAATTACGACTAAATATAGACATCATGCACCTGACAAAAGGACGTGTTTTTGAAGATCGAAGTTCCCCATTAGCATTGTACATTATGCACCTGTTAGGGACGTGTTCGGGGGAATCGAAATCTCTCCATTAGTACTGATTAAAGATGTTTTATGTGCAGTGGAACATGCTGCAGCTTTTGAGCACAGAGAAGAATGCATTCGTTTAACTAGATTAGCCTTGTGAATATTCTATTACATTTTTTTAAACAAATACTTTGAAATTAGGCCTGAGTGGCATACACAAAAACCTATAAGACCTTTAGGCCTGAGTGGCACACACAAAAACCTTTAAGACCTTTGAATCACAAATACGGAAATTGTGAAGTATACTGAATCGATGTAGGGTTCCTTCCTACTTCAAAGCATCTTTTCTCTACTTGGTTACAGTCGAGTCCAATTTTGCCTGTCAACAGGGTTCAGAACCGCTCCTACAGCGTGTAGCCTTTACTCGTGACGGGCTTCTGCTGCTTCTTGAATCAGGCCGCGTTCTAGTTTCAAGTGGTGGACTGGACCTCTTCCAGCAGTCTTCTGGTACGGCTTACCTCCTTTAGACCATATGCAGAAATCGCGGCGATTTTGATAATGTTTAAAGAAAAATGTTCTTTTTGAAAGTTTAGCTCAAAAACGAGGCTAGTTTGGCTTATTTGAATGAAGAAGACAAAAGAATATTGAAATTGCTGCCATTTATGCATTGAGTCTATGAATTGTAACTGAGATTTTTGCCAATTGTGCTCACACGGTTTTACGACTACCGTAAAAATCCCAACGTACAGAACAATTGGCTGGTTTAAAAAGAAATTGCAAAAGCACCCGATAAAATGGATTTCAGTAAACTTCATTTTGTCATCATTTTCCAGTTTTCCCAAAGTTGATAAAAACTCAGAGTCAGTTGTCATAAAAAATTGAATGCGCCAAAAAATAACCTAGGCCAGTGCCGCACGTGTTGTTATTAAGCCTACTTCTTCACAATTTTGTTTATCCACACATGACAGGTTTGCCAGAGGGAGACACTACCGTTGGTATCCAGACGCTCACAACGTGCTTTGTAGGGCGATACACTGAGGTATTTCAGAAATGTATCTTTAACGTATCGTGGATTTGACGATGAATGTTTTGAGACATTAAGTTGTTTTCTGCATATGTTGAGTTTATATCACTGAAAACGTCTCGGTTTTGATACTTCTCTTTTAATATTTCATATTTTGCATTTTTCGCCTTCCAGTGGATCTGGTAAAAGTAGTTTCCATTGTTATTTCGAAACTAAGTTTTACCTTTATTATAATCAACAACTTCTTGTGTTGTTTTAAACCTATTTTTTTAATTTAAATCACAGGTAGCTTCAAATTTGGCGATAGCTTGGTATGGCAAGGTAAAACAAGCTCTTCTTTGCAACTAAAACATATTTTTAAGGATACTTGATTTGAAACCTTTTGCCAAATACTAAAGTCTAAATCAAGCCAAGAGCTTATTAAAATTGGCTTCGATGTGTTTTTAGTGACTACCTTGGATTTTGTAAGCTAGAAAAGGTTTTATAAGAGCTCTATGAACTAAAATCCTTTGCGTACTTACATACTTAGGCCCTTAGCTTCTCCTAGAGCACAGGCCATTAAAGATTTTTTCCTCCATTACGCCCTGTTTGGAGCTAGTCTCTCCAAGGTGTTCCATTTGTGGCCCAAGTCCTTCACTTGTGTCTCAACATCACGCCGTACGCGTGATGATTCCAAAATAATTATTTTATGTTGATTATTAATACGGCACGTTTTTCCAATAGCGCTAGTGATTAAAGATAGTATAACGTTATTTTTTGCGTCCACAGAACACCACCAACAAACTCTATATCTCTAGAGACGGTGGAATAACCTTTCAGAACGTTGCAGTTGATACGACAAGTGTTATCTCATCTACAGTGAGTGAAATTTCTCTCTTTTGGTGATTTGAAAGTGTAAAAAAGAGCATTTCGGTTACTCTACATTAAGTTCTAATTATTCTATATGTTAAAAATATTTCTGTTCCGATCATATATTCAAACGTAAAACAACTACAGGTAGAAATTTTGGTAGATGGTGAAGCATTAAATGAAACACATTCATTTCTCAGGATTCCAAAATAATTCTTATGTTCATTATTAGTAGACTTATTTCAAGTATCTGTTTCCAAGTACCACTGTTTTAACTCCCAATCAATCAATCAACCTATTTATCCATTCATTCTTTTTCGCCTCTATCCACCCATTCATCTGTCTGTTTGTATTTCTGTCTGTTTGTATGTCTTGTCAACGGTAAACAGCTTTACTACTCTTTGGTAGTCGGAAAATACAGCACGTTCTTTAACCCAATGATAGGTTTCCGAGGGCCTACAGTTTAACGTCCTTATCCAAAATGACGTGGAGGTTTTCAGATGTTGTAGCAAAGGTAGAACCTTCTTCCCAGTTATTTTAAGACCTCGAGTGAAGGTTTGGCACCGGAAATCAAACCCTGGCCTCCCGCACGACAGATTGGAGCCTTACTAAAACTAGTTTGTGAACTGTCTGTTTAGATCTAAGTTAATCTACGATCCTTTTATGGTTTTGCTATTCATGTTTCCTGTTCTAGACATGGTACATCCATGACATTCAGTGTCACAGTCTTTTCCCTGCTGTTTACTTGTTGGTGAAGATCGAAACTCCTGCTCTGACAAAGGTAAGACTCTCTAGCTCCCAAGATTCAACCTACCATCGTTTTATATGCGGTATAGCTGTGTGTAGCTGAACAACTACTTGCCAAAAAAGGGTCCGGCAAAAGTTGCCGGTTTTTATCAAAACCTTATTAGATTTTCTTTAGACACTTATTCTGCTTTCAATATAGTTGAATGGTTACAACTAGATCTAAACAACTTATTCGGAAGTTTTCGTATAAAAATGGCTACAGCTGAGTTTTAATTCAAGAACCTAAAAGGCAAAGTGAATGTTTTGGCCTTGCAAAAATGATAAAAAATAGTGCAAGAATGTTTTCAACATTTGGGTTGAGAAGAAACATCTCTTTTTGCGTTAAAAATTTACGTTTTCATACCGTTCAAACTACTGTAGTTTTTGTGTACATGCTTGTGAGTTCAAAAACGCAAAAAGTTTTGTATATTAAAAGGCTAAAATGTTTTTAAAAAGTTTTGAAGTCTAAAATATGAACGTCTTCGACACTAGGTTGACACAGTATGAACGTTTTCGATACAAAAATTTGTCTCGACGTCTGTGAAGACTTCGATTAAAAAATTTTTCATGAGAGAACAATTTAGATTTCTTTTATAGTGAAGTGGTTTAAATGGAGTTAAGATAATGCAGTGGAGTTTGGCCGTAAAAGACGCAATGTTTGTTACTTCCCGCTTCTTGAACAATCCAAATTCGATGGCTGAAAATGCATCATGCATAATTCAAATTTTACAATGAAAAATACAAACACAATGTGAGAAAATAATTAAAGAATCTTATCTAAAGCTTCAAACGTGAGATTACAGGACTTAAACTGCAAAAAATCTCCACGTATTTACTTATGTAAGGGAAAGCTCCTTCACGTTGAAACACGAACTGCAAACTGCAAACGTGACGGTAGGGCATGGTTACATGACATCCACGCGTTCGCCGTCTGCCGTAAACGCGATGCTAAGAGTGTCTAATCAACTTTGTTACAAAAAATTCCAACACGCTTAAAAACAGACTAATATATTATCTAATGTCACTGTGCTTTCACTCCTGGTTAGGACTGGAAACAGAAGCATGTAGGTGAGGCGATAACAGCCTTATTAGTAAAGAAAGTTACTTCTTTACTAATGAGTCTTTATGACCTACCTTCATTGCACTCGTTTCCAGTCCTAACCAAGTTTGACAGCCAGAAAAAGGGCCTTATCTTGTTTGCTTTTTTATTGTTTCTCCTAGTCTGTGCTGCTTGAGTACAACTACATCGACGAAACGTGGAGAGAGCTCGAGACAGAACTACAGATTTTCAGTAGCGATGGTTGTTGTAACGCTTTCTGTTTGTGTGTCTTAGAAATTTTACGTCTCAGACTCGATAATGCATTTATTTTGTAAGTCAAAGACTGGTTATGACCTCTCTCTCTTAGTTATTATTTTATCGTGGTGATGACCTCTTTATCTTTTAGCTTTGAAATTAACAATGAACATTTATGTGTTATTTTCATCTATGGTCATTTGGATCGAAACAACGCGTTTTTTTCGAGCAGCTATATCTTCGATTTTAAAAGTGTCCCCTGCCTGGGATTTCAGAAATTTTGCGTTTCTATAAATTTGTTGAATTGAAAACATCACTAAAACTTTGCATTCTAAACTGTAATTGAGTTAACTACCAAGAGAATATATGTGGCATTTTGTATTTTCATGTTGTTTTTCTCGTTTGTTTACCCACAACAGGTTCTACTCTGTCCTTTTCTTTCATTCCAACCTCAACGCGGAATGTTGTCGTATGGAGCAAGGTTAAAGTAGTTGCATCTAATGTCGCTAACGCAACAGGTCAGAAAACTTGGAAATGGTCGGGGTTTTTGTCTGAAAAACGGCTGGTTGTCCATTTTAGTAAATTTTGTGCAAGTAATTTTGGAGTTTAACTTAGTTTTTGGTTTTCACTGCAATTAGAAATTTTGAATTAGCGTCATTATGACCGTGCATATGTTTCTGATATGTGAATGACTTTGATAATGAGTAACATTACAAGGGGTCATTTAATTTGTATACAACTACGGAGACTGACACTGAGTGCTGAGTTATATGAGTTGTGTTCACCTAAATCAGAAGTTCAAACGCACAATCTCGAAGTAGAATTTTTACTGCAAAACTTTGGTAAGCTCGTTACTCTGTCTTTTGAAGACTTATTGTCAAAGTTAGATAAACCCAATAGAGAGTAAATCATCCATGTACCTTTATTCATAGAAAAAACTTTGTTGTTGTTAAACCTGTTTGCCTATTGTTGGTGTTCAGTTTGTTGTCAATCGTAAACTGCAAGTGCTACACCATCCATTTAGTTTAAGTAATCATTAGTTTTTAAATGGTGAAGCTAGTCCTGAAACTGCTCAAACGTTGGCATTCGTTTAGTTGCTGTGAATTGATTATGTTTTTTAGCTCACATGTTAGGTTCACTTGACTTAGATTGACAAATCTTTTGATAAAGCAGTGCAACTAATATTTAAGTTGATAAGCTGTGGTTAAACGTTTGTTCTCAGTTGCTGATCTATTCTCATCAAGAAACAAGACCCAGTTGATCAAAGGAATCTCCACAAATTCAACAATACAGTCCGTGATAAGTTGGAAAGGTACCTTGCTACTGTAGAATAGCAATCTAACGTGTACAGAAATCACGATCAGTTTATTAGGGTGTTCCAGTTCGATTTAAATCATCTTAAATGGATGAAATAAATTGCCATAATTCAAAGGACTTAGCAACAAGGACGAAAACATCGCCGACAGCGACGGCTTGCAGAAAGCACGCTTCTTGCAATCCCTTTTTGATTACGTATGGCTAGTTTCCTTTCTCTTTTGTTCGAGTTACGCTTTGTTAATTGATAGCGAATTATGAAAGTGTATTTCTGTGTTGACAAAACTTTTTGTTTGTCGTTCTCGTAGTCATAAATTAAATGCTTTTCACGTTGTATTATTCAAGGTGATGGCGTGCAGGTGACCCGCATTAGGCATTCCATTCATCATTTGTGATGGTTACTGATTGTTTTCTTTTCCATTGCAGGAACAAAAGGCGATTTCCTTGTGTTGATGTCCAACAACAAACTGTTCTACGCAAGAATCGACGCAGAACGGGCTATCCAGGTAGACAGGAGTCCTTGGTACTTATACGTATAAGAGAAAAAGTCTTATCAATTGCAAATATAATCTTTATTCAAGAAGGGTAAGTTCTGTCGGTATATAACTAATTAATAGCATGTTTTAGTTATTTTGCTGTACTCCTTGTACCTAGCCGCAAGTGTAGATTTGGGGAAAATTCCGTCAATCGTGGGGCTTTACTATGAAATCTTGTTAATTACAAGGCACGCCTTGTTACGAAAAAATAAGTACAAGTGCTTTACTCATTTCTTGATTTCTAGACATATAGAAAGCAACAGGCTTGCCACTGGAAATAAAGAGTAATCAAAGCTTGACCGATCTACAACATCAACAAAGAACCCCATTAACCCACACAAAGGAAAGAGAAAAAATCTCTGACCTCGGTGGGATTCGAACCCACAACCAACAAAACAGATATACGTCGCTCTAACCAACTGAGCTACGATGCCAGCTGGGAGTTTGGTTGTTTTGGGTTTTGAAGAAAGTAGTGACGTTGCAAAATAATTATTCTTTCAGTTGTCCCTCGGAGAGACCTCAGGTACAAAGGTAGCAATGATGTTCAACTTACTTGGAAATCTTTTACTTCTGGTCAACGAGAGGTAAGATACCAACTTACTTCTTTAACTACTTAACACTTGAAGTTTTACTCAACACGGATATATTTGACACAACACTAACGAAGTAAAACTCTGAATCCTGTAATTAACCAAAGGCAAGTGTAAGAATAACTGAGATAAGAAAACAACTGCACCATACGGGAATCGAACCCACGCCGACTTCCAAATCACATGTTATTATTGTCATCTCATTGTCATATTTTATGGAGTTTCACGGGTAACGCCTTAAAAAGCCTTAGAAGTGTCAATTCGATCCGCTCTGTCTCGATTTCTAAAGTTTAGCATACTTCTGCATAGTGTAGTTTTCACTTTGATTATATGTTAACCGTTGTTGCGTTCGTCTTGTGATGACAAGCATCGGATCTTTACTTGCAGTTCACACATCCGAAAGCGAGTGTTTCCGTTAAAACATGAAATAACTGGAAGTCTTTACCCGAGTGCCGAATGTCCGGTAGGTGAAAGTGTATTTGCTTTGTCCAGCTGCACCTTAAACTGTGACGGTTTGATAAAATCCATAAATTTCACTTTTAGATTCGGAGAAGGAATTGTTGAGACAATTTTTTTAGGTTCCTACGCTTCTGCGCTTAATTCCGTTTCTCTAGTGTGCGAGCCATGCAAATATGTTGGAGTTTGGAACAGGGGAAAAACTAAAGACCCTATAAAAGTCTGGTTGTGTTTCGTACACCCTCTGAGTGTTTTCTTGTTGTTTTCAGTACAAGGAATTTGTCACCAACATCACATCAGAGCTACACATCGTGGATAAGGGAGAAAAGATCACGGTAATGCAATTAGACATGGTTTCTTTGGTGTTCGATTGTACTGTGTTATATATTTACCAATTCAGCCCCGGCCATTTTATCAACATCTAACTTCCCCTTACATAATATACATACAAAATGGGTAATTAATTCAAAATAGGGAATTTAATCAGATAGAGAAAACTACCAAAGGAGAAAAGCAAAATTCTTCTTTTAAGACTGTTAAGAGAATTGTATGAGTTCTAGTTTGGAGAATTTATGTGTTTTGGTCTGGGTTAATTTCAATGTTTGACTTAGATCTTTATAATTTAGTTTAGCAAAAATAACTTGTTTTACACTCTTAAAACTGAAATGACGTAGATGCAGTTCCGACGAAACGGTTAGGAAATTTTGGTACAGTAAAACTGCTCAAAGTTGTAGTAAACAAATTATGTCGTTGAGTGGTATAAATCTAACAAACGAAGAGGCCTGGGTTGTGTATTAGACTGTGATAAAATATGATGGGCACTTGAGAACACGAGAGAAATGTAGAAAATACGAGCCGCAGAAAAAAAATGTTAATTCATCTGTATATCTTCCTTGAGGCTGCTAAAGATGTTTTAATAAACACATCTATCTGCAGTGAAATAGTGATATAAATAAGTTTGGGGGACCGGGGAAATGGTTCGTTTTATCGAGGTATTAGTTATATGGAGGATTTTTCCATACTTTTTCTTGTAATTGGGACAAATAATAAAGTTTCGTTATACTGATGTGTTTGTTATACAGACTCGTTATAGTGATGTTTCACTGTATCTAGTAAAAACATGCTAAAAAGGTCAAGTCGTTTCAACAGATCTGGGCTGTCCTGATCCATCCTAAGTCAAATCCTAACGATATCGTGGTAAGTCCTGTATTATATCGACTGATACAGGCCTCGCAAAGGTGCATCACGTGACTATTATTGACCAATAGCATTGCGCATTTTTATTTGAAAATGCTCAGTTAGAGCATATTGTATTTACACTGAACCATCTAATTATTTTTCTGATGGTGTTATATTAGCTGCAGACGTCAGAAAAGGACTTACTGATGATGCAAACGGAACAACGTAGGCACTATCAAAATGGCCTTTCAATACTTAACAAGGTAATTAGCAAAACACTTTACCATTTTAATGCTTGTTAAGGCAAAATAATATTCCTGCTGAAGTCTGTTCGAGCGTGTGCTGTCATCTGTATGACCGTGTGCTGTCATCTGTACGACCGTGTGCTGCCATCTGTACGACCGTGTGCTGTCATCTGTATGACCGTGTGCTGTCATCTGTACGACCGTGTGCTGCCATCTGTACGACCGTGTTCTGTTATCTGTACGACCGTGTGCTGTCATCTGTACGACCGTGTGCTGTCATCTGTACGACCGTGTGCTGTCATCTGTACGACCGTGTTCTGTTATCTGTACGACCGTGTGCTGTCATCTGTACGACCGTGTACTGTCATCTGTACGACCGTGGCTGTCATCTGTGTGACCGTGTTCTGTTTTCTGTACGACCGTGTGCTGTCATCTGTGCGACCGTGTTCTGTTATCTGTACGACCGTGTGCTGTCATGAATAATGATTTATTGTTAAAACAATCGTATCATGCTTGCAAGGAGTTTTCATGTCGTTCTTTTTCTTATTTTCATAAGACTTTCACCTTGTACCACGAGAACACCTTGGTGAACCGCAAAAAGTGAGTATAAATTAAGTATAAAGATAGAAGGAATTTCAGGTCGCTTAGCTGTTTTACATTACCTTCGATACTCTAGGTGAACTTCTTATACAGGTAAATTGACTTAGCTTTAGAGACAAGTCTTCACAACGAGACGACGCTTTTTCCATTAAATGATAAAACCACCGATACTTAGCTCCACGATTTGGCCAGAACTTACGCGCATGTTCAAAAAGTTAAAAGTTCTGGGGGGTTTTGTTGCTATCTCCTGCAGAAAAGCCAGCAATACAGGTTATCAATTCCAGGTTATTTTTAACAATCTGACAAAGCTCTGAGCGTCTTGGAACAGCTGCAATGAAATTGAAAAAAAAAAAAAGATTTTGGACAAATTATATATCGCTGAATTGATTTTAATAGGCTCGTACTTTGAACTCGTGTTGAACTACTATCTATCTTAGCAGGACCTCAGGAGCTCTGGCTGTTAGTGTGAGTCCAGTCCTCACAGACTTTAACTGTGATCGTGTCACACCAGAGGTACGTGATATTTCAACAACTGACCTTTGTGTCATGAAACCAAAATGCTAGAACGTATTTTGAATGATTATAATTGTTCACTAGAGCTGTCCCCGATCTTTTCACGACGGAGGTAAACACGCTCTCGTCTCGGGCAATCCTTTGTGGGCTTGCGGGCGATCCCATATATCCTTTTCGGGTTGAATCGAGACTTTTTCTCCAATACCAAGACATTTCTCTTCGTTACTCTCTCAGCGCGGAAGTTTCTATTATGCTTGGGGCCAAAACGGTGCTGGGATAGTTATTAGAGTTTCTTTTTAATCGTTACGCTTCATGGAATCCTTCAATGTATAGCATTATTGGTCTCAAACAAAACTTTTGTCAAGTCTGTGTCCATTTCAGCAGCTTAAGTTTGATAGTTCTGCACATAAACCTAACGCCAAGCTGTTTATTTTAATCAGCTCCACAATTAAATTTTCCGCGTGCCGCCATTTTCAAATGTGATGTGTTTTGTTTAAACTAAAAGTTTGCGAGAACGAGTACGAAGACGTGCTTAAGCCTACTTCGTACTCGAACTCGTTCTCGTTTTCGGTGTTTCAACTTTGTTATGTCTTAGGAACGAACAACTGAGAAGTTTGATGCTGGGTAAATTAGGTCGCCAATTTCCTTTGTATTTTAAGGTGCTGGTTGTAGATGTGGGATGCCGTTTATCACGTCACATCAAGATCAGAAACTGTAGTGCCAATTGGCCGCAAACAAAGAACAAGGTAAAGTCCTTGTTGAACAGAGTTGTAAGACAATGTTGTAGACACTAATTTTTAAATGACAAAAGTGGCAGGAACAATGGCAACGATGATAAAAAAAATAGATCAATGAAGTTATTTTATCAGTTACCGGAAAATTTATAAATGTTGAAAACTAGATGTTGTGACGAAACCTCCGGTCTTCAGGCAATTGAAGATCCTTGTGACGTCTGCAAAATAGTCAACTGACGCCTGAACGTCTTGCAGGACGCGATCCAAATTACGGAACAGTTGGAATCGGAGGCCACCGTTTTGTTTAGGGTCTCAACACGTTCTCGTATGGCTTCCTTTATTCCTCTTCTATGCCACTGTTCATTATTGTTTAGAATGATAGCATTTCTTATTCTAATGGAGTGATTTGTGATATTAAAGACAAGGAGAAACTCGGAAAAAATCCGAGCCCCAGATGGGATTTGAACCCACGACCCTCCGTACTC
>JAOBAT010086119.1:0-11735 GCA_026413305.1 Hydrozoanthus tunicans
ACTTTAAGAAGATCAAGGAATACAAGCTTAAGATGCCAATCATAACAACAACCATACGGATTTATCCCAATAACGCCAAAGGAACAAATCCAGCTTGTTATCGGTTGGAGCTGTATGGCTGCAGGCAGTAACGAGGTAAGCTGGCTGCAGCAGACTACAATAGTGACTTCACGTGAATACACTCACTTTAAAATAATTAGCTATAACAAAATGATGTCCAGAAACGGAAAGAGCAGGTCAACATTAGTTAAATGGCAAGTCTCGACGTTAAGTGTTCATGACAGCAAATATAACATCAAAAATTTTCTAAGCAAACGTATGTTAAATAATTGGTACTGTTAAGCGGATTTGCTCTCGAATCATACAAGTTCTTAGAAAAGTATCCTATTTTCTGTTTTTAGCCATTCCTAACATTTTTGAGGTAAAAAATGAAAATTTGCCTTTTTACTAATGTTAACCTGCTCTTTCCATTTCTGGATAACATTTTGTCGTTGCTGCTTAATTTAAGGTAAATGTGGTCACGTGGCCCCTAGCTGCAAAGATCCTATTTCAGGTTTATTGTCTAGGAAAGTTTTAAATGCAAGATTATATTAGTAATCTTAAATTTGCCGTTTGCTGAACAAGCTCTTCACTGCGTCGGTACCCAGACAAATTTTAAATTTTTTATAGTGGTAAAACTAACTTTTATAGTAAGGAAATAAAGTATTGACAATCACTTAATAAAAAACACAGTAACTTTGATACGTTTTTATTGATTTAAGAAACGAAAACATTTATGATGTTTTTTTATTGCAAATACGAAACTGAGTCTGTTCAGCGTAAAGTTGTTTTTAGCGCTTGGCTCGCTACCGTAATATTGATGTTGCGTCAGCTTTTTCTTTATGACAATGAGTTGTCCCCACGTAAAGCTTTTAGAACTGATATTGTCATTTTGTGTGCCTTATAAACGAGCCAGGCTTTGTGAAACGCTTGTAGAGTTGCAGTGACCGTGGATTCATAGCGCCTGCGTGGACTGTAGCCAAACAAATAACTTTGCTGAAGAAATTGACGATGAAAGATTTGACAAAATTTTGTTTGGACTGATAGAAGACAAAGAAGTAAAACGCATTTCCGGCGATCTTAGAAGTTCGAAGTTTCAAGATTTTCCCCTTAGAAAGCTTGTGCTATGCACAGGCTTAGACCCCCCAAACTTGCTCCGTGGTCCTTAAGTGTAGGCGAGGAATGACGACTTGCATTCCTTCCCTAGGTTTCAGGATCCGCGTCTGCGAAATGACAAATATTTTTGAAATATGATGATCGACTGCTATTAGTGTTTATTGTTCTCATCATTTATTCAGTCTTTTCCTCTCTTTATTCAGATTCAAACTGCAGAACCTTAAAACCGAAATGGAATCAACATTAACCACACCACAGGAACCCTGTAGTCTATAATCAAAAGAGTATCTACAAACACGGCCTTTTATGAGTTCTAGATCTTCCAGCAGATCCTCCTTTTGCAAAACAACTCCATTAAGCATCTTTTAAACTTAAGCAGAATTTCTGTTAAATATTAAGCGGACACTGAACAATATCTCTAAAATAAGGTGATTTTTCCAATAACGTTTTGTTATCGAACTTTTTGCATTCACGTGTATCTACGTCATACAGATTCGAGTGAGGCTTTGCTTTGGAACGCCGATCTACAGAACTAACAAACCTACGCAAAAGAAAGAAAAAAACCTCTAACCTCGGTGGGACTGATCTACGAAACAGATCTACGTCGCTTTAACCGACTGAGCCACAGGGTGACAGCTGAGAGTAAAGTCGTGGGATCTTATAATTAAGGACAATGGGTCTCAAGCCTAGAAAAAACCAAAAAGTGTTGTCTTTGACTGGCATATGTTTAAACACAACATGTGATAAATTCTGAGTGAGGCGTAGCCACTGGAATTGATCCCACCGAGGTCAGAGATATTTTTTCTCTTTCCTTTAATTGTGTGGGTTTCTGGGGTTCTTCTAGATCGGCGATTCTTGGCTTAGCAGAGTAAACTCTAAATACACGTGGATTCTGTCTTCTACACAGTCTTTGCAGAGCATTGTCACACTTATGAAAAAGAGGCTCTGAGATCATCTTCCCTGTACTTAAGACAATTAGCTTTCCGACCAAGAGACGATTCAGCGTTAGAGAAGCAGTTAATTCCACTCTATCCAATCTAAATGATTAAGCATTGCTTTTAAACCGCTTTTGTCCAAAAAGGAGGAAATAGGCGAAAAAATAGAAACAGCAGGCACTTGTGATTAATTAATGGTTATTTGTAGCTTTTTACCCCCACTTAACAACTTTCTGCTATACATTACTGGCAAAAAAAGTTTTAGTACAAATCCCAACCAAAAACAAACCCAGTTGTCATTGTTTGCTTGTTTTGACCGTCTCTTTTATGTTCTAGGTTTAGCTGACTTGTATTCAGTTTTCATTAGCTTGTCATCAATTTTTGTTCTGTTTTATGCAAATCAAAAACGGATAGATGATAAACACGACAACAATATTACGGTATATTTTACATCTTGGCACAATTTCTCTAATAAAAACATTTTTGTTTGTATTTGTTTCTGACCGACGCCTTTGTTTCGTTATTCTGAGAAAGTTTTGAAATTGTTCAGGTTTTGAAACTTCAACTATAGCTACCCTAAGCACTTGTAACTAGTTCATTTATTTTTTTTTCTATGATGATGTTGACGTGTTATTTTGTTTCACTTTAGCGAACAGATTTTGCGTCAAATCATTTTGTTCGACACAATATACTGACTGACTTGTTAAACAAACTCTAGCCTGCGTAGCAAGCGTTTCCGTTGAGTTTTCGCCGCTCCAAAATTGGGGCGAGAGAAAAAAAAACGAAAGGAGGGGGAGGGGGGAGAAGGTAACCCCCTCTCCCACTCCCTCCATTCGTTTTTTTTTCTTCTCGTGTCCCATTTTAGCGCAGCCAAAAGAGAAAATCTCGCTAAAATACAATGGAAACGCTTGCTACGCCGGCTAAACAAACCCCAAAAGCAATTACCCAGATACTGCAGTTTTTTCCAAGCCGGACATTGCACTTGATTTTTCAAAGAACATCAACTTGAATTTAGAAATAAAGGAAGTTCAATAAATGCGAAACCTGCACGTCGTTGACTTAAAAATTACAACGTGAAAAGCTCAGGTTTGAAGGTTTTTGCAACTACGAGAGCGACCTACAGAAAATTATGATAATCTACTTTTACCTTTAAAACAATCACTTTCATCCTTTTCTATTCACAAACCCTAATTTGGACAAAAGAGAAAGAAAACTAGCCACACGTGATCGAAAAGGGCAAACAAGAAGTGTGTTTTTTGTAGGCTGCCGTCGTCGATGTTGCCATCCTTAAATCTTAAACTCCCTATTATCCTCTTTACTGTGGCTTTGAAATGTTTTTACAAGGCAAGGTTAATAAAGAGAATAGATATAACGAGGGTGGTTTTGGCAAGGAATACACAATTCCAGCTATAAGGTTAGAAGATTGTTGCACAAATCAAAAACCTTATTATCAAACAATTTCCATCCCTTACACGAAGGTCAAACAATCAACCGTATGTTCTGATAGCCAACGTTTGAAGTGCTTTATATCTTATAGGAAGTTTTCAATAACCGTTTAAGGCTGCGACAAGTATTGCAGACAGTTATTACGGTGGAGCTTCTTCTTGGATCAATTTGTTCTTGGATCAATTTGTGAGGGCTAGCTTTCTCTTATTATCAGAAAACTTCAACTGAGTTTATCCAGAATCGAAGATACTTGTAACAACAAACTCATTGCATTATTTACAGTGCTAATGACGTTGCGGTAGCAAGACTGGACAGTTTTTGAGGCATACATATCTATAAAATCATTTGTAAAAGAGCCCTTCAGAGCAATTTTGTAAAGGGTTGCTATGCGCTCTCGCTGGTTTCCTCTCAAAAACTAACAAGTCTAATCAGCGAACAACAGTGCAAACAAAGAGATTTACGTGACTTCTAATTATCATCTTTCATAAGTTATCTTCTAGTAATTTATGTCGTTATGTTTCAGAATCAAGCAAACCACGTGCAAATCCTGGTAAACTAGCAAATGATGCTGAGAACAATACATCCACTATAGTTAGTAAGAAGACGGGATTTCAGTTTGTATTTCGCCCAACAAAGTTTGAGTTTGCCGAGATTGTTCTTATTTTTATGAGTAGATGGTCTCTAAATTGTAAATATTACAAAACCGTGTTTCACATTCCGGTGCTGCTCTCAAACTCCTTTTCTAGGAGTTATGGGTAATAATACAGATCGCCATTTTTGTGTAATTGTGGAGTTTCCTGAACACAAGGCACTTTATGAATGTATTTCAGGGGTAGGGACGTAACAGTTTTCTGCTCTAACACGACGTAACTGGAAGACGGAGAAGAATTTGTACATCGATGTGGTGTCCTTTTCACAAACTTGCAACTGATACCGAAAACGTTTTAGATCGGTTCTCAAATCGAAGGCGCAACAAATAAACATTTCATTTAAAAACAACTATGCTAGCTTGCGTCTACTTGAAGTTTTATACCGAATCCAATCGAAAGAACGCTCATGCCACATCAAAATTCCCGGAGCGAAAAGCGTTGAATTTTGCAACTATTTGTTTTGGTCACCATAGTGCTTTAGTTTGTAGTTCAAAGAAGACGCCACCTGTTTCAGAAATTCTCGTAGTACTCGACGATTTTCTGCTCTGGAAGCAATAGACCCATTTTATTATTGTTAAAAGGTATACTTGCTACTGCAGTTAACTCGAGTGTGTAAAGTCTGAGCATGAGTTAACAAAATGTTGTAACCTTAAAAAGTTTTGAGGGCGATGCTCCCGGACCTCCATAGCTCTACTAAACCCTTCATTTGTTGAATTGGTCGGTGGAACCCCCCTCCCATCGCACTCCTTCCATTTACCCTTCCAAATCCACTTTAAAAACTGAGTTCTTTCCATTTCTTTTAAACTTTTCCTGGTCAAATATAAACAACACGCCTCCTAATAACCTGCTGCCCTTGGGCTGTTAAAGCACTAATCTCTTATGATTGGTGCGGCGTTCTGCTGGAAATGCCGCGGGCTATCACTCTCATTAATGCATCCATGCACGCTAATGATTGTTAATAGAAAACAACAAGCATACTACTATCACGAATTCTGCAATCTGTTTGGCTGACCTACTCACATAGACAGCGAGCGGTGAAACTGCTAGTTAAAATTATCGGTTCAAATTCGAATGCATTATACTAGCTGGTTTGTACTAAAACACTTAGCCTACTACTATCGTTTTCTATGACTTTTTCTATTGACTCGTTGAAAACTCAACTCCTAGTCTGATTGTTAAATATTAAGCTTTCGTGAGAAATAACATTTTGAAAACAACTCATAGACTAGTGACAGATCAAATTGGCTTTTCAAAGCAAACAAATAAAGTGCATTGTCGAAAAACTGCCTTCAATCACGCAGTCGAAACATCAAGAAAACAATCTTATCCAACATTAAGGTACGGATTTTCAATCCAATTTAAATTCTTCCGGGTCAAGTAAAAACAATACGCCTGTTTATGTCAGTTTGTACTTGGCTGTTGTTCAATCTTTCTCATTGTTCAGCTTCTGTTGCTTTAAATATCAACGAAGTTGCAATATCATCTTCAGAGCCCGCCTACGCTGCCTCTCCGCTGGCTGCCCCGCATGCACTCTGCTCGTTTTATGAGAACACTCAAATGTGTTTTGGAACTATTAAGGCCGAATCTGAGCCAATTTTGGAAGATTTGAGCGAACCATTTTGGAGATTTGAGCTTGAAAATGCTAATACTGTGACTTAAAGCACATACTTCAACATGATGCCTGTATATCCATGAAATATAGATAACCTATACAGTCTTGACTAATCAATCAAATCTAACATCTCCTTATACATAACTCGTATAAACTGTAGGTCAATTCATAGTTCTTTTTTATCTTTAATAAAAAATTGATCAAAAATCGAAAACTGCCGAGATGAAATCAAAGCAAAATTTTCTTAAAATGTATGCGGGTAACATGAAAAGGAAAATATGGACTCTAGTGAGAAGTTTTAGCAACAAGTCCTTTGGCGCCGATTTGGAGATGAAAAAGTTAAAGAAGGACTGTTTGGCGGGCTGTGTAATCGGTTTGCCTTGTTCCTCGTTTTGAATACCCCGGCCATACATATTCCAAGAAGGCAAATTACAACTTTGTTTTGTAAGTAGTCGTTAGCCGCAATCAGTCACTGTTCACGAGCGTTACTATGGCTACTACAGTATGTTCACGCACGAGGGGATGTAGCCAACAGAATCTTTGACCGTTCCGATGTTGCGTAAAAACAATACAATATAAACTTGTCTTCATTATATTAATCAGAGCACAACACATTCACTGGTCATTGGAGGCTTGACAAACCTGTAGTAACTATGAGAGCTGCAGAATTTTTAATGTTTGCTGCATTTGGGGTCTTGGCCTTTTCCAAAAACTCTCTTGCTTCACTCCCTCCAGGTAAGAATAGTGCTTGATCAAAGAAAAGCTATTATCCGTATTTATTTTCCTTTGGACAAGTCTAAAGCAAAGTTCAAACATTTTAGATATTTCAATCTCAGCTAAAAACTTTCATGTTTTGCCTCCTTATATACAAAGAAAGGTAGACTCTATATCAAAATTTATCGCAAAATATTGAAAAAGTGTTCAAACACACCTCTAAGTCGGCAGCTTGGACTACATAGTCATTCAGTATTAAATGGCTTGAGTCTTGTCTTTTTTAATCTCCTCTAAATGAGTCTAAAGTATAACTGTGGGTTTATAAAGGTTTTTGATTTTATTTGAGTAAATTAATCTAAAGCAGGACTAAGACTTTTTATGATACTTTAAACTTGTTCGAACCTTTTGAATATTACATCTTGTTAATGCAAATGTAAAGACTTTATTCAACATACATTTATTACAACAGAATGATATATCGTTAAAATACATGCACCTCTTACTTGACAGTTGTAGTTTTAATGGGTATTACAGGGTATTGAAAGAAAACGAAAAATCCCAAGATGTTCTTGACCTTTCAATCTCTGCGAAAGATTTAAATGCAAAACTGAATGTAACAGTTTCCAGCGGCTATGTGAAATGCACACGTTTGTCTGCCGCAATGGTCCTATACATAACTTATTGCTGAAGCATGCAAATAGGAACTTTTAAAGATATTTTCTACTTGAAAGTCTTGAAAACACGAAGAGTCGGCTAGATTCATGAGTGCGCTACTGTAGTTCTAGTCTTGCTAAGAATACTGTCCAAAAAGGAGGAAAGATCAACAAGCAGAATTAAGAGAAAGATGTATACTAATTTGTTTGTTTAAAAACGAGTCAGGGGGCTAAACACAGCATCGATTAGTCGGCGTTTCTCATGCACAGCAGCAAGAGCTAAAGGATTTTCGGTCATTTAATTTGTCTTGACTCAAAATTTACAGCGTGAGGAAAGTTTAAAACTTGTTCATAACTTAGATGGTTGCTGTTCAACTGTGTACTAGCGGCGCTCCGCCTTAGTTAAAATTCTTCCGGGTCACAAATTTATGCTAACGCACCCTTTGTTTTCGTGCCGTTTTGAGATTCTCGTTAATTTATTGTTTCTACTTAATTGTTACAGCTGCGGTTTTGGCTCGAAAATTGCTTACCATGAAAATTGCTTTTGTAGATGCTACAGACTTCCGAAAGTTAGGCAATTATTGAACTTGCAAACTTACCTGCAAACAATTTTTTATTCCAGATCTAAATGACGAGCAGAAAAAAAACTAGCGGGCGCTTCTGCAGCTTTTTATACCGTCAACATTGAACCATTTTTGTTTCTTTGGCAAAAAAAAAAAAATTCAATATGATTTACTTGTCTTTGTGGCACATTTTAGCGTTGAGACAAGCGACGTTTTTTTGGCAAAACGCAGTAACGTGGATGAAGTTTGTTAAACTACAGTTGATTTAGCACAGCAAAATTGTCGGCAAAGATTGATCTGCCTGTACGGTTTCTTTAGTTTCAGTCCATAAAGCGACTGGTTCTGTATTATGCAAAAGCTTAAAAACACGCATGTTTCTTGAAACAAACCATTGACTGTGGTTCCGATGTTCTAGACATGCCAATTGGGCTATATCATATACACTGGCAACTAGCTAATGAACGATTCAATGCTTTCATATTGCTTCGATTCATACTTTGAAAAAAAACGAAAACAATTCAAAGATTGGTGAAATATCAAGACTGCCACTTTAAAACAAAAAGTAAAGAAAGTGTGCGAAACCTACAAAATGAGCTGAAGTATATTGACGCTTTGATCTAAATCAAGTTCTTCTGGGTCAATGCAAAAACGATACCGCCTATTGATATCCTATTGTAAGTTCTGGGGCGGTTCAGTTTGTTTAATTTCATCAAAGTGATGTCGTCAGAGCCCGCCCACGCTCCCACACAATCTGCACGTGCACGCAACACTTTTTACGAGAAACGTGTAGTTCCGACTCGGGGCTTAACCAATAGCCTGCGTGCTTGTTTTTATCATTTTGGTGCATGCTTTGAGCCTCAAAACGCTCATAAGTTTACTTAGCTTATCATGATCAGCCGCCGCATTTTAAATAAAAATACTTAAGGTCCCTATCAAGCTTATTTTGTTTTACTTTTTGAATCGAAACTGTTGTCATCTGTGAACTCAAACTTCAAATAACCAAAGAAAATGTCCACGGCTAAGTATGCTTTTTAACAAAAAAAAGATCGGAATATAAATTTTGACCGAGCAAGCCAGGGACTGGTAACCTGTGACGTAGTAACAGTGAGTTATGTGGTTTTATTTTAAAAATTTCATTTCTGTTATTTTTATTTCAAACAATTTTAAGGGAATAATTCATTGAGTAAAGTTATAATAATATGACTATTTTTGCCAGAATTGAAATTTTTGAGATAAAAAAGATTCGTGCCTCGTGCTACGTCATATGCCTCTCACTACGTCATCATTGCACGCTTCAAGTCTTAAAAGAGTAACAGGAACGGTTTTATTTTCGGAAATTACTATTTTTAAAGGGTTATACTTGTAATCTGGAACTTAAAAAAATAAACTTTATAAGGACTTTAACATATGTATTTTTGCAGGGTTTGCAATGAACTACATACCAACTTGAATTTCTTTCATTCATTGAATTATACTGTTCTTGCAAAGTGTCAAGTTGCCAGTGCAATCAATCTATTCTTCTACTCTTTCCGAAATTCAATCTTATACGTTTTTATTTAAGAAGCTTTTGTTTAAAATATATAGCTTTATTGTCTTAAATATTTATATCACCTTTTCATAGGTTCTCCGCGTCCCAGCGCTTTTTTCAGTCTTAATAATAAAGACGCCGCACCCGGCAGCCTTTACAATGTCCGACCAACAACTGGCCCAGATGGACGGCCTGGAACAGCCTATGAATTTTTTGGACGCGCGAACAGCTATATTGAAATTTGTTTCAAGCAAGACCTAAAAGAAAATTTAATCTCAACTTAAGAGTACCTGTCGAGTGTATGTACCAAAAGCGCAATGACCTCTAGTGCAAAACTGGTTATTGCAAGTGAGGTCAGGACATTTAAAATACAACAAAAGATTAGCTTCATCAGGGTTAACTGATTTATTTTACTTAGATACAAGCATATACAGGGACTAATCGGACGAAAATACCCTAGCAACATTAAGATAAGATGTCCTAAAAACACCCCAAAATTAGTTTTGCAACGGTTATGTATTCGTTGCAATACGACTGGCCAGAATTAATGTTCAGTAACACAGCAATTAATTCAAAGCAGCAAATTTCTTCAAGTGAACTCGTTTCCCTTCTTTGTTTTATATCTGCTTTCAAAGTCAAAATCATTAATGTAAGTATCCTTCTGCGAAAAAGCAAAAAAACAATAAACTGTCTTAGTGATTATAATAGCGAACTACGAACAAAATTGGTGAAATAAGCCCAGTGAGTCTCGCGCGCTGATTGGTCAAGAACGTAAAAACCATGTTCTCTAAGAGAGTACAACTTTCATGCTTTTGAAAGTGTCACACAGCACCGAAACAACTGCCATATGCATTACTTGCAAACAACTATTTTTTATTGTAGAAAACATGTTAGCCATGCAGTGACAACATACAAAACTATATTTCAAATTTAATTACAGGAGAAACGAAAAATCGAAAAGATTTGGGTTGCTGCAGTCGACGAGTCAGTTTATCTCAGCAAACTTGCAATAAACCCTGACAGAAAATATAACGTACTCGGCAAAATGGTTTCTTTTCTTGAAAGCAGTAAAATCTATCCAAACTATCACGTTCTAACATTATTGAGACTCATCAAAACCAAAGAATGTGAGGAGACTAGCAATTATTAGTCGAAAAACAACTACTTTCGTACGCAAAACTCGAAAAACATTCGATTCATTTTTGCTACTAGTTACCGAACATAATAATAAATTTGTTAAGTTTATGTATTTATCTGATTTCTTTCTACTTTTTATGTAAAGAGTGGAGAAAAGAACGAGGAATTAAAGAATTAGTAAGAAAGAACTGATTATAAAACAGCTAATTATAGTCGGCCAAGTGTCACGAGATGGCAGAACACGTGTAATGTACGTGTAAGGAAAATTTAGGTGTTGGTATTAAGTGGCGAGTCTCTTTGCTTCAGTTGTCAATTTTATTTGGGTGTTTGTTATTTCATAAAAGGAATAAAACGCTTATACCGTGTGTTCATGAATTTTTATTACACTCCAATCGGGAGTAACAGTGGACGAGTTGATAAAGAAAACTAGATGTTATTAAAAGACAGTTCTCTTTTGCATTGGGAGTCTTCAGTTCATTTCACGTCTGCAGGCTATAAGAAACAAAACATCCTAGTACACTCAGGACCTTACGCCTATTAGTAATTATCATACTCCAATTTCAGCTCCCATGGCTGTTTATCCTCTTGATTCGCGTACAAAAGCTGGCGCCATCACTTCCGACAAAGTTATACCAGGTAAACTTTCTAACGTGAAACTGGCCATTGGACCAGATGGTAAACAAGGAACGGCCTATGAATTCCTTGGCAATGCACATAGCTTCATTGAACTCCCTAACTCCGCCTCCGGTCCAATTGACGCAAGGAAATCAATCACCATCTTGGAATGGATTTATCCTCAAGGCCGAGACGGTCCTATTTTCCAATACAACCCGAACGCATGGGCTGTACACTTCTGGATAGTGGGAAGGGACATACTTTTTGTACGTTATACACACCGCAATAGTCTCCGATTCACGACGCCTGTGACTCACAAACTTCCAGGCTCGAACAAATGGCTTTTTGTGGGCACCAGTTATGATCACAGGACGGGAATTGCGAGCTTGTTCATTGAAGACAGAATTGTTGCTAAGAGGAATATTGGTAGGTTTGAGCTGTCAACCAATTACCCTGTCAGGATTGGTGCACGAAACGGCGATGGACGATATTTTAAAGGCAAAGTCTCTTGTGTTCAGGTGTACAACACGGCGCTTAGTGTAATACAGATGAATAACGCCCGGCGAGTGTGCTTCGGCCCGAAAGGTAACAGTTATTTTGTTTTAACACTTAGTATATAGTTTCTAAAACACACAAATGTTTTTCAAAGGTTTGTTTCAAGCAAGACCTAAAAGAAAATTTAATCTCAACTTAAGAGTACCTGTCGAGTGTATGTACCAAAAGCGCA
>JAOBAT010086130.1:0-17057 GCA_026413305.1 Hydrozoanthus tunicans
TAGAGAATGTTAGCATCAGCAACAGTACTAATTTGAAACTTAGAGAATGTTAGCATCAGCAACAGTACAAATTTGAAACTTAGAGAATGTTAGCATCAGCAACGGCACTCTTGTTACTACTATCACCATTATAACCTTTATCACTACCATCAAAACCCTAATGTTTAAACTATAATTAATATGTTATTTACTGGAATCTCCTACCACATACCATGAATAGCCTCAGTGTAGTCCACTGTATAGCCATCCAACTGCATCATTTCACTGGGTTCGCTTTTCTTCTCTCCAAAACTACACATTGCAAACGTTACTTGGCTGACCTAAAGAACGATAATACAGAACCTCGGATCAATGAACATATTGACTGTAGTAACTGTGGTCAGTACATAATTAAAAACAGAGAAGATCTATCTCAACTTCAACTCAAAATTTTTGCACCCGGAGTTAAGTTTTCAAAAGCTCTTCAAGGTGCCCCTTTCAGCGCTGTAAGTTCGTATTAAGTCCTGGAAATGTTTCTCTAAAGCACCACACTAGATCAGGGCTTGAAATAATTATTGAACTGGGGCCAGACACACTGTCCACTCAAACATGATTTTGCTTGGACAGACGCGTTTTTGGCTGGATAAATCTAACCTCAACTGGTTCCAACTGTTTTGTTGGAGCAAGAGGGAAGCCTGATTCATTAGACCCTCACTCTCTTGCTGGCACCAGGTGCTATGCTGGTTGTTTGCGATGAAGCGGGCATGCAAAGAGCACTTTACAAAACAGCAGGAGCTAATTTGCAGTAGCGACGGACAACTTACAAGTTTTGCAACTATAACTGATTTCTCAACCAAAATCCAGTCTAGTTTAATATCATTCTTTTTTCGGAACATGATAAGATTGAACAATTTCTATCATGACTGTAAATGCTTCAAAATTGAGTTTTCTATTAAAGCGCAAATGACCGGACAACATTTCCTGTCATCCACAGATTTGTCTGGACAAAACTATAGACTCTGACTGGTTATTGTCTGTGTAAGCATTGTAGATCACAAAAAACATCAAAAGTTTACCTCCAGTCTTAGGAGCAATATACGGGGCCTTAAACAGGTTTTTGGCGACAGACGACATGGTCTTAAATTCAGGCTACAGACAATTGTCAAAGCACCGACAAGCGACAGAAACTTTAGGGATGGGGCGAGAGAGAGAGATCAACTATGTATCAAAACATCCTGGAATACATGTAATCATTTTCTTGTGATATTTTTTTCCCAGCTTAAAATTCTTAGAACACGCTAATGAAACAGACACATTTGTGTGTCATGTTTACTTGATTCAGTTTTTGACAACAATCGATAAACTGGAGCTGTAAAGTAAAAAGCAACACAAATAATGGCTAAAAAATTGAAAATTATGACAGCAATATTTCGTTTGGACGAAAATGTTACAGCGGCATTTTACAATAGAAAAAAATACGACAAAAAGACAAAAAGATGCAGGACATCTGAGCATCCCTTCATAAGCCCCGTATAAGACAATTTGCTTTCTATCTTCAGTAGTTTGATCAACTGTCATTTTCTCTTTACCAAATACTTTACTTCACAATTCATTTTAGGAGCTTCTTACCTGCACAAGAACAAAAAACCTTTTCTTCCATCTCTTCCAAACATTTTTACCCTTGGCATATATATTACTATAAAAACAGACAAATGGAGTAAATAAATTGTTTAACAATGTATTATGAAGATTAATCATCTTGTCGATGTAAATGTAATAAAATCTTTAAAATCAAGTACTAGACTTAAACAGTTTGAACAGTAGCTGACTACGTTTTGTTCGTGTCACACGAGCTTCCTCAGGTCGAATGTGATCTGTCACGTATTCCATGAGACAGATCACAAGATCGGTGAGACAGCATGAAAGTTGATTTAAAGAATTTATTACGAACAGTTACCTGCATAAAGTTTAGCTTTTGGTAAAATATTTAAATCTTCTAAGAACTAAAATTCGAAAACCGGGAATAAGTGCTGACATAATTGGCCACTTGGCTAGCGAAAGGATTAAGCTCTTTTAGCTATAATTTTTACTGACCAGCTAATCAAAGATGAAACCAATACCCGCATTTTTTAAGATTCAAAGGTCTGTCCATTTTCACTGCAATTCTCAGCTCTATTTTCTTGCCAGTCCATCCTTTGCTAGGTGTAAGATCATACCATTCAAAAGCATCTGATCCACCCGGGCTTGGTCTGATAATTACCTACAGGATGTAAACCTATTAACAAACGTTTTCTTGATAGAGGCTTCCTCATGTTTTCTTTAGGAACATCTAATCTTCTCAGACCCCTGATATAGTTCCTCCTCTTTCTGGATTGTTTCCCTGATACCTCTTGTTTCTCCTCTTTGTGGATTGTTTCCCTGATACCTCTTGTTCCTTTCTACCTAGATTGTTTCTCTTATACCTTTTCCTCTTCTTCCTAGGTTGCTTCTCTGATATATCTTGTTCCTCTTTTTCCTAGATTGCTTCCCTGATACCTACTGTCTTTCTTTCTAGATTGCTTTCCTGATACCTACTGTCTTTCTTTCTAGATTGCTTCCTTGATAACTGTTGTTCTTCCTCTTTCTGGATTGCTTCCCTGATACCTACTGTCTTTCTTTCTAGATTGTTTCCCTGATACCTCTTGTTCCTCCTCTTTGTAGATTGTTTCCCTGATACCTCTTGTTCCTTTCTACCTAGATTGTTTCTCTTATACCTTTCCCTCCTCTTCCTAGGTTGCTTCTCTGATATCTCTTGTTCCTCTTTTTCCTAGATTGCTTCCCTGATACCTACTGTCTTTCCTTCTAGATTGCTTCCCTGATACCTACTGTCTTTCTTTCTAGATTGCTTTCCTGATACCTACTGTCTTTCTTTCTAGATTGCTTCCTTGATAACTGTTGTTCTTCCTCTTTCTGGATTGCTTCCCTGATACCTACTGTCTTTCTTTCTAGATTGCTTCCTTGATACCTCTTCTTCTTCTTATTCTTCTAGATTGCTCCCCTGAAACCTGTTGTTCCTCCTCTTTCTGGATTGTTTCCCTAATACTTTTAACCTTCCTCTTCCTAGGTTGCTTCTCTGATATCACTTGTTCCTCTTTTTCCTAGATTGCTTCCCTGATACCTACTGTCTTTCTTTCTAGATTGCTTTGAATTCCTGATACCTACTGTCTTTCTTTCTAGATTGCTTCCATGATAACTGTTGTTCTTCCTCTTTCTGGATTGCTGTCCTGATACCTACTGTACTTCTTTCTAGATTGCTTCCTTGATACTTCTTCTTCTTCTTCTAGATTGCTTCCCTGAAACCTGTTGTTCCTCCCCTTTCTGGATTGTTTCCCTAATACCTCTTAATCCTACTCTTCCTAGGTTGTTTCTCTGATATCCCTTTCTTTTTTCTTAGATTGCATCCCTGATACCTACTGAATTTCTTTCTGGATTGTTTCCTGATACTTCTTGTTCATCATATTCCTAGATTTTTTCCCCGATACCTACTGTTCTCCTATTCCTAGATTGCTACCCTGACACCTTTTGATTCTCCTCTTTCTAGATTGTTTTCCTAATACCAACTGTCCCCTCCTATTCTGGATTGTTTCCCTGATACTTCTTCTATTTTCGGATTGTTTCCCTGAAACCTATTGTACCCTTCTTTCTTTATTGTTTCCCTGAAACCTATAGTCCCTTATATTCTTAGATTTTTTCTCTGATACCTACTGTTTCTCCTATCCTAGATTGCTTCCCTGATAACTGTCTATCTTCCTACATTTCTTCTCTTATACATAATTGAAATAAAAAAAATAGTTTCCTAATAGCACTAGGAGAATCTCATCTGTGACAATGACAGAAAAATACATCATTGACTCTTTCAAGTTTTAAGCAACTAATTGTTTTAAACGTTACAGCAATACTTATACTCAAAAGAAACTCTACTCTTTCTCTGGGCCCTACTTTCCCTGACATCTATTGTTACTCCTTTAACTAGATTCCTTCTCTGATACATACTTTTTCCCCTCCTGAGACTTATTATTACACTTCTTCCACTGCCTTGATAGCTTCCCTATATTTTATCGTTTAACACTGTTTCCTTGATACCTACTCTTCCAAGTTCTTTATCATCAAGGGCTAATACTCCTGAACTCTCAGCAAACAGCTTAACTTTCACCAGGGGACGAGGGTGGCAAGTTGTGAAGTCACCTTGGGTATCCCATCTTTGCAAAAGAACCAAATCAAAAACGTAAATAGTTGTACCTCCAAAAAACAGTATTTCTTACTATTCTAAAAAAGCTTGAAGACTTCTTTTAAGCTTCTTTTTGCAGCTTATCTCATTTGGACAAGTTTTAGCCCATTTGGTATTGGTAAACAAACAGAAATTACATTGTTTCTGATGATATATGTAGTAATATACTTATGCAAGTACAGTTCATTTATGAACTTTTTGATGAAACAAAATAGCACAGTGGCTAAGCATTTACAAAGCTCAAGGAAAAACTTACCTGGGGTTTCCAGCTTCTGCATGACCTGTCTGTAACTTTTCACCACCTTCAACCTTCAGTAAGAATACCAAAAAAGCAATTCATGAACTGTTGACTTTAAAGTCCCTAATCTATCAAGCTTATTTTTTTAAGTTCCAGATGAAAAGTAGAATCCTTTAATAAAAGTAATTCTAGAAAAATATAACCTTTTCTCGCTGTTCCTGTTACATTTTTTGACTTGAAGCGTGCAAAGATGACGTAGCAGGAGGCATGAAGCAGAAACAAGCTTTTTTATCTCAAAAAATTCATTGTTACAACTTTAATCAAAGAATTATTCCCTTGAAAATGTTTGAAATAAAAATTTTATGACATTTTTTAACAGAAATGAATTTTTTTAAAATAAAACCACATAACTCATGGCTGCTACATCACAGGATACCAGTTCCTGGCCTGCTCGGTCAAAATTTACATTCCGATCTTTTTTTGATTAAAAAGCATACTTAGATGTAGAAATTTTTTTGGTTATTTCAATTTTGAGTTCACGGATGACAACAGTTTCAATCCAAAAAGGAAAAAAAATCCACTTGATAGGGACTTCAAACTGTAATCTAGATTCCACACCAAGCTTGATTTCACTGGCCTTAAATGATATTTATAGAGCTTATATATTATTTGTGATTTTTTCACTGAATATTGAATATCACCTTCATTGTCATTTAAAAACCCAAGTTAGTCATATAAATTGGCCGAACCAGATAGGGTGGAGTGGGGGTGTTGTTGATCATAAAAAGGGCACCAGCATCATCACTATGATAATAATTTTATTGTCATTATCATTACCACTGAAATTTATGAATACCTCCATTGTACAATAAACTATCTTCCTTGATGGAAGAGACTTGATTCCTCGCGCTTCTGCAATAATAACCTAGTAAATAAAAGCAACAATTAAAAAAATAAATTTGAAACAAACATGTTTATGCTATGGAAAAGGTTTGAGAGTCAGTGAAGTTAAGAAGCAGGGAGAAACAGGTGGGGGGGGGGGGGAGAAAGGGTAGCAGCAATCTATGAATAAAGTACCAAAATGGATGTAGATTTCATTGTAGATTTTTACGACACAAGACTCAGCAATGGTTCAGTAGCATGATTGTAATTGTTCTCTATGGTTGATTCGTTACCCTGATAAAGCTCATTACCTCAATCGTGAATGATAACACAACATCTGATTTAGCTAAGGTTGGTTCTGAATCATCAGCGACCTGTACCATTGATATTGTGTGCTGCACCCTGCAAAAAACAAAAATGCATGACTAGGTTTGAATTATCATCCCTATTACAACTGGATTTGGAGCTTTCTTGGTTATATTTAAAAAAGGAAAAAATAAACACGGAAAATAATAGGTTTGTATAAAAGCAACATTTTTTACACTTGAAAACTTGTTCTGTTGCACTTGAGAGGAGCTCAATATTATATTTTGCTGGAAAGTGAGGGAGTTGAAAATTTTATGTTGTTCAACTTGCATTGTAATCCTAGGGTCAGGAGTTTGAGCCCTGGTCAGAGCACTGTGTTGTGTCCTTGAACAAGACACTCTACCTGACTTTGTTCCAGTCAACTTAGCTGTATAGATAAGTGCTAGTTCTGCTGGGAGCTAACCTGCAATAGAATAGTGTCCTATCCAGGGGGAGTCAAAGACTCTCATCTGCTTAACACTACGGGAACCGGAGATAAGCACCGGCCCTGTGAGCCAATTAGGCTGGAGAAAGGATTGAGCTTTCAGCACCAAACCATTCCTTCTTACCAGACACAAGTGTAGCTTTGGCTTGAGAGCTGATTGACGGTTTTCCATCAAATATTAACTTTAAAACTGTTTTTTAATGTTCACTAAAAACCCTTAAATTATAATTTCTCCTTAAAACTACCCCCCTCCCCCAAAAGGGTTAATCAAACTTAACAATCCATGCTCATTTCGTGCCCTCCAAATATGCCTGTGTATTTTCACCTGGTTTTGCAAAGGCATTCTTTTTCTAAAGTTCTACATTCATGAATTTTTAGCTGCTCCTGCAACACACAATTGTCTTACTTTTTGTTTCTGTATTTAGAATCTGAGGATGACTTCGTAACAGGCTGACTTTCAAGGTTCTGCATTAGTTGATTTAGAACTGTCTGCTGTTCTTCTATATACATAGCTTCCATGTTTTTATGTACGAACCCTGGGAGACGCTAAAATAAAGGATGAAATATCTTTGGAATCAAGTTGCCATAACTTAAAAACTTTATCTTTAAAACAAATAACTAAAACACATTTTCTGGATACCATCTGACTCTTTTAGCCCCTATGGTTATTTTAGATAGTCAATACCTATTTAGACATCAATGTAATTTCTTTTGATTTTGTACAACGTGCAACCCTGGGTGAATAAAGAACTTGTTGTTGTAGTTAAAACCATGAATATTTATAAATTGTATATTGATAACAGAATACTGTTAGGTTTAAAATGTAACAGTTTGTTTTTTTAATAACATTATATACCTGGTTTTAACTGACAAAATTTAATTTTTTACAGCTATTTCTCGTTTGGCAAGGTCTATTCATTGACATAACAAAATATTTTGTTTCATTTGCTCTTTAATTCCTTGGTTAAAAGTTTACGGCCGAATGAGTGAATTCATGTTACTCCTAGTTAAACCTCTGTGATGACTGACAGCATCCATGAGGTAAAATGGTGAACAAGTACCTTTCTCAATTTCTGAATAGCCTTTGCTCTTCCTTGTAGCTCTCTCCTTATACAAGCAGCCTGTTCATCTGCAATGTCAAGCTGGAGGGACCAAACATACATTTTCAAACAAGTAGCACTTTATATATAGACCAGTCTTGTGAGCATATATATGGAAGTGTGTTAGCAGCATTATATAGATCTTTTATTGGCAGAGGTGAATGAGAAATTAAAACAAAATATCATTGTTCAAGCAATCAAGTACTTGTTGAAATTTCAAAAGTAACTAAAGCATCTTGTAAGCAATTGAGCATATAACAATTCTTTCACTGCTAATAGTGTTAATTTTGTATTATATCCAAAAATTATTCCCATCACCAGTAATAAACATATGTAACAACAGTACCATGGTTGAATGTGAAAACTATTTCACACAGTAGTTCCATTTTACAAAATCACAGATACCACATTTGCACAGGCTAATGTAAACCTCAATAAGTTTGGGAGAAATCGAGAGCAGATAGATCAAACATGGGACTGAGCTAAGTGTCTGTGCCTGCTCAATATTTCTACCGAACTCAGAGTTGTATTGTACCTGTTTTACTTTTTTGACAGAGTAAAAATTTCCAGCCATGTTTGCACTGGCTTATACAAATACACCTATTATAGGGGTATAACTTCAATTTTTGGAAATTGAGGTTCTGCAACTCATGTTTACCAAGATAAGGACATAAAAGTATTTTGTTGGAAGATAATCTAAAATACCAACTATGGGTTTATATTTTCTTAAAATTTCTTGCCAAATTTAAAGTATTATAAAAAGCGACAAAATTTGAAAAAAATTAAGTTCCACAAATTTAAAGGCCTTATATTACTTGATTGAACCTAGCTGTAAAAAATCTAAATGAAAAAAAAATAAGTGGGAAAGGGGGGAGAGGGGGGAGGCTTCCGAACCCCTGGTACCTGCTCTCAATAAGCCCTGTATTAACCAATCTGTGTGCACATATTATCAAAATGATCTATAAATTTTTAAATGTACTTTTTGTCTCCATCAAAAGAGAAGTCTAGTGTTATTCACTTTACAATATTTTAGTTTTCGAATAGCCACACGTTTTATTTATAAACATTCATATAATGTTAGGCAGATTTCAGTATAACATCCAGTGTTTTCAAAATAAGCCGTCAGCCATCACATCCTACAGCAACTCTGTAGTTTGCAATGCCTACTTTTTTGTCATAAAAATTTATTTTTTGCGATGCCTACTTATGTTTTTCCAATGCCCACTTTCACATCTGGGGAAAACTCTGGTATCATTAATGTTATTGTTTATATTTGCCTTATTAACATAAATTAAACTTCAACATTGAGACAAAGTGAATCCGAAATTTGACACAGTACCATAAAGCAAATAGTCATTGAGAGTTTAGCTTGATACATAAGATTACTTTTGAAAGAAATGTTCTGAAAAGCTTCCAAAGTTATTAAATTACAAAGACTGGGTGGCAAGAGTTGCTTCAGTTTTAAGACTCATTTCTTTGAAAGTATCTAGTTGTAATGTATCAAGCTAAAGCTTTAACTGATTAACTAACTATGCTGCAATCTATCAAGTTTTCAACTTGTTTTGTTTGAATGTACATGTGGAAGTTGAATTAATGCTTTTAGTTTATAAACAGTGAAATTCATCTTTATATTGTTATAAAGCAACCATCATTCAATTAAAAAACTAAATGGTAAATATTTAAACTAACTAAATAGTAAGTATAGGTAATTGCAAGTAATTATTTCATGACTGTTTTCAACTTTTTCCAAAACTTTCCATAGTGATCTTAATCCTAAATCTTATGAGGAACCAGGCAATTACATGTTTATGACATCGAGGGCAAAATTCATCATTCACTGCAGTAACATTCAAAAACCTAACTCATTTTATCCCAAGTTTCTTCGAAAATTGCTGGAGATGTCATAAAATCTTTGCAATCTTTGAAAACTTATTTGAGAAATCTTCAGAAGGGTTTGAAATTGTTGCTAAGGCATTTTTATGATTTTTTTAAAAAATTCGGAAAACCCTCTGAGGCATTAATTTGGAAATGTTCGGAAATTTTCGAGAATCCTCAGAAAATGTTTCTAAGGCACTTTTAAAAAGACATTGGTACCAAAAAAATTTGAAAAGCATCTGCACACTGTATTTGTCAAGATGAAGATTGTGGTACTATATATTATATACTATCATATTCAACATCTAAAATTTCTGTTGTTCTTTTATGTATTTAACAAACCGGCCGTTATTTCAAATCTAATACATTGTCTCACATACATAATCACGAGATCACTTGATGCACCCGCAGATGTGTTTTTAAAACCCAAATACGTACATATTATACACAAGATCAAATTATCCTTTTAATTAAACGTTTATTATGTCGACAAGTTCAAACAGGAGTTTTTATAACGAAACCTGACACTAATTTTACAAGCAGTTCATCAACATTTTTAAAATAACAATCTGTGTCTAGTCCGCTAATATCAGATAACAACATCAATAAATGCGAATCGAATACTTCCGCCTTCAGCTGAATTTCCGCAGTCAGAAAATGCGTTTGGTATATATGTTTAAAATACAAGCCAGAAAAGTTGGCAAAAGATATGTTGCCCTTTTCTAAATTTGGCAAAGTAAATAATTTTCTCAATCTACAATGTTAATAACAACAACAGACGTAGCGCCCATGCAAATAATATATTAACGGCCTATACAAACATACATTGATATTGATATATATGCACAATACAATTTTTGAAACAAACTGTTTTGAGAAATTAGATTTCAAAGAAACTAAACTTATCAAAAATTTGTATTTCTAATAACTCAAATAACTAAACCAAACGACTAAACTCACAGTTTCCTACCTGACAAGCATTGAATAAAATTTGATGCTCGTATTTCTTGACTCCCAAAATGGTTTGAAACATTTCATAAAGTTGCTCCTTCGATAAAATGAGTTCCGACGATGCGGCGGCCGAGATGCGCCCAGCTCCCCGTTTTGTGTCATCTTCTCCGCGATAAATAGCATCAAACTTGGCCATCCACGAGCTTAAAACCGTCTCTTTACTCAGTCCATGAATCTCGGGCAAACATCGCACTCGTTTTTCTATCATTCCCTTGAAAACATCACGAAAATCGTTTGCCGAAAACCCTCCATTCACAACCATTTTCGAGACTCTATCACTGCAGACAAAAACTTCGTAGTACGCTCGAACGGCGTTGTTAAACGCTTCATCGGAAGGAATAACGGTGTCTCCTTTCAAAAACGCGGCAAAACGTATTTTGATCGTGTGATGATCTTGTCGTGTGACCTTTGCCAACCGCCTCGCCATGTCGGTCGATTGTTTTGCATTGAATGAGTACGCGATACAGCGCAGCGCAAACACGTATAACTGCAGTCTTTCTTTTCTCTCATCTTCTTCCTCTTCTCTCGCCTCTAGCTCCGACTTTGAGGACTGAATAGAAGGAGTTGGACTAACTCGTGGACTGGTGATCGGAGTATAAATGGACTGATATGAGCCGTGAATACTGAGTCTGTTACTTGTCGTCAAAACACTGATTAGTTCTTGCTCCTGACTCAAGCCTTCTCCTTCACTATAATCCTCCTCGTCTGAGGGCTGGATCATGATTGCAGTTCCAAAAAATTGGAATAAACCCAAGCCAAAAGAAAAAATAATATACAGAATACGAGCGGTCACGGCTGGTCACTTCCGCATATATAGATTACCGCTGCCCTTCCGGAACCAACACAGCTGGTAACTAACCCTTTAAACTTTTTGAGGGGGGAGGGGTTCGAAACCCGAGTGTTGAGATCAGTGATGGGAGATTGAAGTTTAGGATCACTCAAACACGACAGGGATACAGCTTTTAAAAACAATCAAAATTTTGACAGGAAGTATTATTAAATTATAAACATTTTTAGAATTCATACTTCAAATTCCTGCCATATCTTTAGATACAGATTTGCCTGATACAGATTTGCCTCGAAAATTTAAGAAATCTTATAATAAATGATAAGAAATATTTAAAAGAATATTTTAAAAAAAATAGATAAAAAGCTTGAACTAAGTAAGATACTGGGGTTTGACTTAGAAAGATCAGGTTTTGGTATTCATCAGCCATCAGAAAAATAATTGATCAATTACTATTTCAACTAAAGAGAAAGAATAAAAAAAATTTGGTTCAGAAAAGTTAAACTTACTACCTGAAAACAATGTTTTTAATAGTTGTCCGAACTAAAATATATTTGATACTTTTCGTATACAAAACTAAACAACAGAAGAGTCTAGTGCAAGACTTTTGATGAAGTTCTAAATTCTCTCTACATTATCCCATTCATCTCTCCAGAACCATTGGGAGAACTTAGCATTTTGTACAAAGTCACTTTAGGCATTCTTGCACGAGGCTCTTTTGTTGTTTAGTTTGTGGAATTAGTTTTAATCAGATATTTAACTAGCAAATGTTTTCTTTGATAACTATTGCACATGCACAGGGGTAGTGAAAGCTAAAAAAAATTTTTTTGGGGGGATGCAAGTCAAAATTTTTTGGAACCATGACACATTGTGAAACCTGTTTGAAATAGTCCTTACTAAATTATTAAGAAATCAAAAAAAAATTTGTAACATACTCATTTGTATAACTGTAACCAGGGAAATCAAATATAAACATACATTTAATTACCAAAGAATTAGCTGGAGGCTAGGACCAGTCCCCACTCAAAACTATTTGGGGAGCCAGGACCCTCAATCAAAAATATTGGGGGGAATACTCAAGTTCTCTGATACCCTTACTGTAGCTAAATTTTGCAAATTTGACCAACAAAAATAACAAGCATATTTCCATTTCACTGTCATGTTATATATCATTGGGTATCAGTATTGATTGTCTGTTCCAAAATCCTTATTTCTTAAGTTATACATATTTGATCCCAAAAGGTTGACCCTATGAAAAGACTTAACCACTCAGCAAGCAAAGTGGAATATATTGACTGTTATCAAAATTTGATCACTTTTGGTAATATAAAATAAACTAAAGAGTTTGGCCAATTTTTATAGCCTGGCTGAAAAAAGCTGTGTTTAAAGCTATTTCTGTAAATTATTTTCTTCCAGAACAAACAAAAATATTTTCATTTCTTTAAACTTTCTTGCAATGCATTGTCAAACATTTCTCATATACACTTATTACTGCGTCACAAGAAACTTCTAAACATATATTTTCCCCCGAAATGTCTTTAAAGTAATTTTAAAACGATTAATTTGGATTACAAGCGCTTTTAAGAACTACAAAATAAGGTTGTCGTATTCCGTCGTTAATTCTATATTTATACAATCCAATGTTTTGACTGCATGAAACAAACAAAAGACTGCTTAATTTAAATTTATGCGACACGCACAGACTCCAACAAATTAAACTTCATCAGGTTTTTACATATATATTGGTTAACTAGGAAGTCGATTATTTCAACCACTTAATGTAAGAACCCCTCTTATTCAATTCTTGTCAACTGAATGACTTTAACTGACAGGCTTACCTGCATTTCGTTATACAAAATTTGATGTTCATATCTTTTGATTCCCAAAATCGTCTGAAACATTTCGTAGAGCTGCTCTTTTGACAGAATTAGCTCAGATGAGGCTGTGGCAGCGATACGCGAAGTTCCTTTTTTCGAATCTTCTTCTCCACGGTAAATAGCATCAAATTTCGCCATCCATGAGCTCAGAACAGTCTCTTTACTTAAACCATCAATCTCTGGTAAACTTCGAACTCGTTTTTCGATCATTCCCTTAAAGACTTCACGAAAATCATTAGCGGAGTAACCTCCGCTCGAAACCATCTTCAAAACTCGATCGTTGCATATAAAAATGTCATAATAAGCTCTGGCTGCATTAAGAAATGCTTCATCTGAAGAAATTTTTGTATCTCCAGTTAAAAATGCACAAAACCGCTGCTTTATCTGCTCCAAGTCTTGTTTGGTAACCTTCGCCTGTCGCCGCGCCATGTCTGTTGGTTGTTTTGCATTGAAAGAATACGCAATACACCGCAAGACGAACACGTACATATGTTGGCGCTCTTTTCTTTCATCGTCTTCGTTGGATGCTGTTAAATCGATCACTTCAGACTGAATTGAGTTAGTTGGACTGGCGTTATTGCCCATACGAAGACTAAGCGAGTTGATGGAGCCATGAGGACTGGTGTTGGAGCAAGACGAATCGACGGAGAAGGCAAGTGAAGGAATTGACGCTGTCTCTTTGACACGAAACGCATGAATCAATTCTTCCTCTGGGCCGCCGTTTTCATCGCTCGACTCTTCTGTGTCCGATGCTTGAATCATACCGTTAAAAACAATTACACAGCTCTAGCTTTAGAGTCACCAGCCGGGAAGAAAAACAGCGAAAGCAGCTTTTACCGCTGACCATTTTGGTAGAACCGTTTAGAATTAGAAATCACTTTTTACCAAGAAAAGAAGACATAATTAGTTCACCAAACTGAAACACAAAAACTGCATTGGCATAGAAATATTAAAAAGTTACCGATTAAAACAAAGTGCCGGGACAGTGTTTTTTACAAAATGACGACTTTGTTGTAATTCTTTGTCGCTAGCTAGTAGCTATACCTGGCAAATGTGTCGTTGGAGCCCGTTGTGCAAGCAACCTTTATTTATACAAAGAATTTTAAAGTGGTAGACTCGAATTCATTCTATTTGGTGTTTTCTAAATCAGCTGGATTAAACATGTTTTTTCAAACTCCAAGTCATGTCTTATTCAAGCCCCTCTCCCTCCTTCCCTCCCTAGCTCTTTCTCTCCCTCCCTCCCTCTCGAAGCAAGCCACAAATAGGGGAGTGGGTGCGAATGCAACTCCGCCGACGAGCTGAAGATATATCCGACTTAAAAAACTTGTCATCGCCAAAAAACCAATTAAAAATGGACTGAGAAGAGGCTTGTATGGGCATTTTCCTACGTACGCGCTACAAATCTGCTATGATCCATCAAATGTACTGTTCAGATTACAACTTGTGAGTAACTATTGTCTGGCCTTAGGGAACGTACATTTTTATTATCATTTTTTTCACTCCCTCCCTCCCCTCCCCCCAAAAAGTGTACACAATAAAATGACGCTTTTCCTGTATGTTTTCATGCAGATGGCTATAATTGGAACAAATCTTCCTGTACTATCAAGATTTGGCGCTGACAAAGAAGGGAATAGATACAAACGTTTTTACATTAAATATCTAACAATATAAAATTGTATAAATTATGTGTCATTTCATTGACACAGCATCTTCATACTCACTCGGTGAGAGCATCGTACTTTTTCATTCTGATAAGCAAAACATCTACACAGTAGCAACCGCAAACGGAACTGATCAAAAGGCAAAAAAGGAAAAGCCGGGGGGGTACTTCGGGGTCAAAAAGGTAGGGATGACCGTCGGAAAATCCCCAAAATTCCCTAAAAAATACCAAGGGATAAAAATTTTCGACCCAAAAAAAATCCTCGGAAAAGTAACGCTGAAAATTTTCCCTGGGTAGCTATCGGGTCGGCGCTAAGTCCCCTCGTGTTGCACTGAAGGTGATATGCAGTAAATAAAGAAGCGCACGTACATAGGGCGTTCGCCAATGGGCTTTCGTTTTGACTTCTTATTTAGTACGCACGTTTGCGTAAACACGGGACTGATTCATTCCAATAGCTTCACGTTTTCGAACCTAAAAATTACTTGGCTCATGGTTTAACACAGGATTTCTTTTAACAGCCCCTAAGAAATACCCGATTGGCAATTTTAAACACTAAAAAGTACGACGGTCATACTAACCATCCCAATATAGGGAGTATCCTCCCCCCCTGAGGCAAAGTGGTGCATCTATATAGCGCCTTTTTCCATATGAATGCTCAAAGGTGCTTTGCAATGATCAGTACTAGTTTACTCTCAGCGGACCGGAAGCAGATATAGATGCCTCAGGCAGCCGCTTTAAAGCGGTATCAATTTACCGACCCCGGAAGGATGGAAAGCTGAGTGGCTTTTAGCGGGAATAAAGAAGGTCGCCCAAATATTCAACCCTGGACCAGACCGGGAATCGAAGCGGGGACCTCGGGATTGGGAGGCAGAGATGTTACCGCTGTGCCAACCCCTCCGCTAATTAAGCATCAACGCTCAATGAAAAAATTTCGTAGTCGTGTTATTGGCTTCAACTTGGTTTTTGCTGAAGTAATGCTATATCTTCATTTTATGATTTGAAAAACAAGCGTACGGAGCCCTTTGTCCCCCTCCCCTGAGCGTGCGTTTTGTACGTTCAAGAAATGATGAGAAAAATGCCCGATTCCTTTTCTAGCTGCTTTATAACTGAAGTTTGGCTAGAATTTTGTCTTTGACTGACATTTTGGCTAAATTGCCGCTTACTACTGTCGTTGGGAAAGCCCTATCGCGAATCTTATCTAACCATAATGGAAAGTAATCATGGATGAAATAGTTGAAAACCTTTTCACAATTTAAAGCTTTTGAGGGAACTTATCCTGGTACCAGATGTCCGAGAGGGACTAGGGAGAGAGAGAGAGGAGACGAGGGGCTCTCAACCCCTCTCAAACCTCTAGTATCCAGGAAGGAGGGTCCCTCGCTCTACCCCAACCTCCACTTCATAAGAGGTTGCCGATTTTAAGAGTTAATCCGTAATGAACAAGCAGGAAAAAAATACATGTGTAACTCCAAGAAATATAGCCAGTTTGTCAAAATAGTTCCACCCCTCCCCCCTTCTTTCAACTCCCGAGAGCCGGTCCACAAGCAATGCCTGTTTGAGGAATCGTTCCTTTATTTTAAGACACACACTAATTCCTATTTTCTAAGTCTTGTAACAGTAGAGTAGGCTATTTAGTACACTCTTGATCCGGTTTGTTTCTTTCAGACTGTTACCTACTCCTGAAGGCTGCAAGAAGAAAAGTCGAACATTAGAGATACATATATTCAACAGGGGAAACATTATTAGAGACAGGATAGGGGTACCGCCCAAGCTCTTATGGACGAGCCAGTTGAACTCGTGAAGAGGGGCGGGGGGGGGGGGGGGACATCATAATTTTTGGTAGGTGTGGTGAAGCGACTTCTAACTGCAAAGAGCCATTCTCGTCCCCAGAGCCCATCGTTTCTATTAGCCGGCTGGGCCTTCGCACGAGAAATTTTGTCGTGCTATGGCCCCGCCGACTAAGAGAAGCGATGGGCTCTGGGGACCAGAATGTGCAAAGAGCCTATTCTGAGCATTGGAACTACTGCCCCGTTTCTAATGGCTAGCTAAAGAAGCGATGTGTATAAGCTGTTTAAAATTTTGGGCATCAATAGCCTACTCACTTTAAGATCAGAAGGTCAAAAAATTTACTCTAGGATGGCACTTTTCCGTAAAGCTTACTCCGACAAATAAACGGGGGAAGGGGGTGGGGATGAGGAATTTTTTTGAAATTCAATAAATGGGGTCGAAATAAACGGGAGGGGAGCTAAGAAATCTGTGATGAAAAATACAACAAAACGACAGAGATCAGCAAAGATACGGATTAATCTAATGAATTCTTATAGTCTGTGCTGTAGTCCATACTAAAACAGGGGATAGACGAACACCCGAACATGAGGCCGATTAATAAAATTCATATCTTGAAATTTTGACCACTTGATATATAACTGTACCAGAACTTGAAAAACTAATAAACAGTAGGAGGGTGGAGAAAAAATTGAAAAATTAATAAGCGTCCCGGGCACACCTGAGAGTATAGCTAATGTAATAATGGAGTACCCCTCCCACCATCTTCCCATCCCTCCCCTCTCCCCTCCCTTCTCCTCCAATCTTTT
>JAOBAT010086141.1:0-18472 GCA_026413305.1 Hydrozoanthus tunicans
GACTTATAAAGTCATCTTCAGGTATGGATGACTTTATAAGTCGAAAACGTTTGTTTTAAACTACGATTTAACCTTTATACCATTTTTGATATTTTATGTTAGACGATATATTTGCATTACTTAATCAGGAAAAAGCCTTGGGTAGTCGAGCTGTTACAGCAAACATCTGACAACAATTGTGCACATTTTGATGAAAGCGTCAAACTCGCCATCTTTGAGGGTTTTGAGGCATTGCCCAAATTACCTGTATCCGGAATACTCGGGTTTTGAAAAATTGCTGAGTCAGCATTTTTGTTCGAACAAATTCTTCTGATATTCTTTTCATATTTGTCTATGACTATGTCAAGCATCATTTTTTGTAACATAGTATTTATTCTGCGTCCTATTGTCTTGGCTTAAAATAATAAATTGCACCCATTTATGTTATGCATTTCTAGCGTTTTAGCTCTATAAAGGCGACCTTCTCTTTTATTTACAGTTAGTGGCAGCTCTGGTCGTTAGACTATGTCAATATTAAGCACGGTTGCTGCCAGTCATATTAGAGACTAATGTTAGGGCTGATTGGAGAGAAATCACCCGACAGTGTACCAGAAGTTTCTCTTAGGCGCATTTGTTGTTAACAAGACCATGAATCTATTCTCCGCAACTGCCTTAGACCACGCACAAGAACAAGAAAATGCAGGCATTTTCCGGAAAAAGTTATCTTTCCCTATCTTCTTAGTTTGTATTCTTCAATTCTTTTTATGTTCCAAACTGATGATACCTGCGAGATGATGTGATTCATGATTCAAGATTCCGCTTCCAACCCCGAGTAGTAGTGCAGATGTTGCATCCAAAGACATAGAAATCTAGGGAGACAACAGGAAAGGGGCTTTGCCCTGTCGCATGGACACAGTACTGTGCTCTGGGTAATACGTGAGCTCCAATCTCCAGTACAAATACAAAAAGAGCATACAAGCCTGATGGCACCTCCAAACCCCTTTCCTGATAATCTGCTTCAGTTTAAGGGGCCAATGTGACCTGCAATACGGCCAACACATTGAGTTGTCTTTGCAGGTTGGGGCACACCCGTACCCTTGCATCTAATACGGGAATAACGCCTACTAGTAACAACACAATAAGACCACCAAATTCGGTAGTGCAGCCTTTGGCTAACTGCATTGATTGGTCGCAATAAAGGGCACTTAACTACTCCACTGTCGGGTGGAAGCCGGGAGGGGGTGAGACCGGTAGCGGTCGATGGCACTCGTTCGGGATGGGGGCTAATTGGTAAAGGGCACCCTTTTTGACAGACGTAAGTTTCATGCCGGACTTAACTAACTGTCTGCTCTGTATCCGTTGCGGATGCTCTGAGCACATGCAAGCACAGTCTACAACCGATCCATATTGCAGCTTATTCACTGTTGCCATGGAGATAACAACTTTAAAAAGTGTCAGCTGGTTAGTAGGCCGGCAGACAGGTCACTCAGTCACACTTTATATAAAGGTCCTGACAGCTCTCACCTTGAGTGAGGGCGCAGCTCTATCGCCCTTTGCCAAGCCATCACGTGCACTCGCTTACAAACAGGCGTGTGACTAGAACAATAGGGAAACACAACAACCTGAAACAAAAACACATTGTCAACAAGTTTAACACAAATCAGCTGAATTGAGTTTATGGATACAGTGTACAAGAGATAGCTTGATTATAGGGTAGGGGAGCTTGGGGATAGGGCAGGAACCAGTTTGAGAATAGGGAAGTCCATAGCTTGTGGATACAGTAAGGGTAAGTTCCATAATTTCCATAATAGGGTAGGGTAGCTTTCTGATAAAGTAGGAGATATTTTGGGAATAGAAAAGGAAATATCTTGTGGATATAGCAGGGGATAGATTGGTTAAAGGGTAGGGGAGCTTGGGGATAGGGTAGGCGTTAGCTTGGGGATCCTATGGTAGGAGACATTTTTGGAATAGGGAGACAAATTGAGTTTACGGATACAGAGAATAGGGGATTGCTTGAAGATAGGGTATGGTGGCTTGGGAATAGGGTAGGCGATAGCTTGGGAATCCTATGGTAGCAGACAGCTAGAGTATGGGGAATGGGGTAGCTGGTGGATATAGTAAGGTTTAGTTCGTAAATAGGATAGGGAACCTTTGTGATAACGTTGGAGACATTTTAGGAATAGAAAAGGGAGTATCTTGTGGATATAGCAGCCGATAGACTGGTGATACGGTAGTGAAGCTTAGGGACAAATTTGCGAGTATGGTTTGGCTATAGGGAAGCGGGTAAACAATTTTATCAGTGCATTTTTAAAAAACACCATTTGGATTTAGAACAAGTTCGTTTTGAATTACCATGTAAGATTATTCTGTGTTGAGTTCAGCTAAAGTGCTGCCAAGCTTTACACATCAGTCTTACGTCTTATCCACGGTTACCACAGCACTAACGATCGCCGCAATTTTTATGGCCGTACCGTGCATTAACTTTTATTGTTATCACCAGTATAATTACAACTACGATTCCAATCACTGATGTGGAATTTTTTACAAAGTCAATAAAAAAAATGTAGAAATAAAATAATGAATATTATCAATCATCCAATTACACACAATAAAATAAAATGATAGTGAGTGCTGTTAATCATCCAGTTTAAAGACAATGAATTAAAATTTTAAATCAGATTTCAACTGTACCATATTTGGGAAAGAGTTCTACAAGGCGTTCCTAGCCAGTTGCCATATAAGGAGACGGCAAACGGATCTCCTACTACCTGATTGGGACCTAAGGTTACAGCTGAAACGTTTTTTTTTAACTGTTTCCAATAACGAGAATTTAAAGCTTATTTCATTGTAGAGGTAAGATGTTTAGCGTTTTGAGTCGTTTTACCTGGGAGAGATTTTGAGAAAGATGTCAGAAATCTACAAAGAGAACTATATTAATATTATTTGACTTTTATTGCTTTATTGTCTGAAAGGTCAAACAGATTCTCCTTTCATTTATCTTGTTGACGTGAACGAGCGAAAGGTTTCTACACGTAACAAAAATTGCTTTCGAACACAATTTAAAAATGACGCATTTACAAAATCAATGAAATGCTGTAGAAATAAGATAGTGAATATTACCAATCATCGAGTTAAACACTAAAAAATAAAATGATAGTGAATGTTGTTTTAAATCATCAAGTTTAAATGCAACGAGTTAAAATTATTAATACAGTTTTCAACTGTACCAGAGTTCTACAAGGCGTTCCTCGCCAGTTGCCATATAAAAAGACGGCAAACGGATATCCTACTACCTGATGGAGACCTAAGGATGCAGTTGAAACGTTATGTTTTCTATTTTCTATTTAATATTTCCAATAACGAGAATTCAACGTTTATTGCATTGTAGAGGTAAGATGTTTAGAGCTTTTGAGTCGTTTTTTGTCGGAAAGATTTTGAGAAAGATGTCAGAAATCTGCAAAGAGAACTATATTAATGTTTAAACAATGAAAGGCTAAAATGTTTTTAAAAGGTTTTTTCTAAAACGTTTTCGACACACTGGTCATCATCAGTAACTATATCAATATTATTTCACTTTACTGTTTCAGCGACTGAAAGGTCAAACAGAATCTCTATTCATTTATCTTGTTGACGTGAACGAGCGAAAGATTTCTACACGTGACAAAAAATTTGCTTTCGAACACAATTTAAAAATGACGCTTGCACGACGCTGAGGCCAGTTTATGGCAAAATGAAATTGTGTAAACTTAGAATTCATAGCAAAACTGTACCTCCATAATTATGTTCTAATATCAGTATTTGATTTACGACCGTAACATAAAATAGTTAAAAATGACTAGAATATTCAAAACTGCTTAAGAAATGAGACAGCCCGCCAGATTCCATTTTTCTTATCATTTCAAGTTTCTATCCATCGATATCAGTCCCAGTATGGTAGTTAACGTAAAAAATTCTCTTAAAAATCGCAAATGACAATTACATTAACATTTACAACCCTATTGGCCAAGAAACCGACCAATCACAAGGCAGAAACAAATGTGTAGCTTGAGGTCTAAATACGAATTGCGGAAATAAACTTAGTAATCAGTTCCGTTTATCTTACAGCTCTAAAGTTTCTCTTTTCTCTACTGCTCTATCGACACAATATTGAGGAAGAAAAATTAATTTTCGGGTAATAGTTATCTTTTTCTAGCTTCTTAGTTTGTGTTCTTCAAACCTTTTTCTGTTCCAAACTGAACGATCAGATCGTGATCAGTAGTAAGTTTCAAAACGTTCTTGAATAAAAAAAATTATCTCCTAAGATGTTAATACAAATGTAACCTCGGCAATTCATGATATCGATTGGAGGAACTAATTGCGGTATTTTTCAAAATTTCGTGGTTGTACTTAAGACACTGTTCTCATTTTGAACACATTATCTCAACGTTTTCGTTTCGCATCACAAAAACCGTCTCAACCGGGCCCCAAAGTGTCCAGTAACATTCGTCTTTGTCTAAGGTTTGTTGAACGGGTTTGTGAACGTATCCTATAATATGGGAGTTTCCTTATTTGAAAAGTGTCCTGCCTCGAATCTGATCTGACCAAACGCAACGGATAGTTCTTTCAACAATAAGAAACTAACTAAAGAATTTTTTCACATTGCGCAAAAATGCCATGCAAGGATGATCTATTTTTTTAGTAATCAACAATATATTTTAACTTTGATCCTTTTTCTAAAACAGCTGTTTGTATGTATCACTTTTGAACGAGTAAAGTAAGTGTTTACTCAGCAACGGAAGGGCTATAGCAGCATTGTCTCGCAGCCGACCATCGTTATACCTGTTTCAATTCTTCAGCCTGTTGTCATACTCTCTATCAGGTTTAACTCAATGTTCTCTGGGTATCGTTTAGTTTTACTCGTTAAGGAAGACGCTAGGGTTGTGCTGGAACCACTCCCGTCTCCGTTAGATGCTCCCCCAAATGTGACTTGAAAAGACTCCTTCTTACGAAACAGAATTTGCTTTACGGCCTTGCGGATCTCGGGTATTCTCCAACAGTACATAACGGGGTTTAACGACGAGTTAATCAAGACGATAGTTATTGTGACATTCAAAAGCACCTGAGCAATCTCATCATCGTTTGGTTCTCGTCGAATGATTCTAAAAAAAACAGCCATGAAAGTACATATATAGGGAAGATAACACGCGAGAAAGACAAGAAACACATACTTAAGTATCCCGAGAGTCTTTTTATATTTCTCCATGTCCATCAAGTTCACTGCGTTGTTGTTTCTTTGTGTCGAGTGTCCTGTAGACAAGTGCAACGCCATGCTTTTCTGACGCTGCTTACGTACCATTCTGTAGATGTTAACGTAGTTCAGCGAGGTGATTACGAGTGTAACTGGCCCAATAATGGATCCAACTACATAGAAAATCTTGCGATCGATCAACAAAGTGAGCGTACTCAACGCTCCGATGATGTCCGTTCCTGCAGCTAGGATTGTAGCTCGTAGAGCGCAAGGAAACGATCAAAGCTGATGCTGGCAATGACAAGGAAGGACATTCCACCAAACCAGCTGGCCGAGAAGTAAAATGGAAATCCAATTTTACATAAGACTGTTGAACCGCCAGCACTGGTGATGTCTGCGATTTTAAATGCGATGTAAAGAGGCTGAACAACACAACCGACTGCGAGATCTGAAAAGGCCAGAGCACCGAGCAGTACAAAAGACGGGGTGTGAAGAGATTTGCGTCGTTTGATGATGAGAATCACCAAGAAATTAAAAATGGTTGCGAATACACAAAACAACGCGTTTATCACACACAAAGCGATGTAAACAGAACGTTGTCTTTCACTGCACTGAGGACGCAAGATAATGAGTTCACAATACCTTGCATACATGTTGATTGTTTAGTGGATCGAAGATGTGTCTGACGATCGAGTAGCTGTTCTCTGAATAAAAATATGGCGCTATGGCTTCTACCTTATACAACAAGAACTAAGTTGTTATCTATCGATTGTTTACCTGTACAACAAACAGGTCGTTTTAGCTTCCTGAAGTTTTGAGCCTTCAAACTCTCTGCTTACGTTTCTTTTTCCGTACCTAAACCGGATATTCAAATGTATTGTTCTTTTAGTTTCTTTTTGCGACATTTAAGAAATGACCTTGTACAACATGCCCCGAAACTAAAACCTATGGCATATTAGATATACTTTATCTAACCTTTATGTTTTGCATAACTGTAGAGGATAGCGTGGGGAAAGAACTGGGGATAACTTTTGATAGGATAGAGGAGCTTAGGGACAATGTAGCTGTAGGAGACAATTTAGGAATAAGGGAGGAATATATGTGGATATAGTAGGGGATAGATTTTGTGATAGGATAGGGGAGCTTGGGGACAGACCAGGGGGATGGCCTTTGATAGGGAATAGTAGCTTAACGATAGGGTAGGAAACATTGTTTGAATATAGTATAGGATCGCTTGGTGATAAAAGCAGGGGAACTTGGGGACAGGATCGGAGAAACCTTTTGGTATGCAGAGAGAGCTTAGGGTAGGAGAAAGTTTTGAATAAAGAAAGGATGTAGAAGCTTGTGGATATAGTAGGATATAGCTTGGTGACGGGTAGGGGAGCTTGGAGAAAGGAAGGCGGGGATGGTTTGGGTATAGGGAATAGCTTGTGGTAAAAGTAGGGGATCGCTTGGTGATAGGGCATAGGGGAGCTTTGGCACAGGACGGCGGGGATGGTTTGGGTATAGGGAATAGCTTGTGGTAAAAGTAGGGGATCGTTTGGTGATAGGGCATAGGGGAGCTTTGGCACAGGACGGCGGGGATGGTTTGGGTATTGTATAATAGGGGAAAGCTTGGTGATAGGGTGGGGGAGACTTGAGACAGCAAATAAGTTGTATCAGTATTTTAAAAAAAAATCGTTGTAATCAAACGGTATCGCTTGGATTGCCATTTAAGATTATCCTATGTTGAGATGCTGTAGTGACTAAAGTGCTGCTCAGCTTTATATATCAGTCTTATACGTCTTATCCGCGGTTACCACTGCATCAAAGATCGCCGCAATTGTCGTGGTCGTTCCGTACATTATTGCTATTACCAGTATGACTACAACTACGATTCCAATCACTACTGTGCATTTTTTTTGCAAATTCAATAAAATACTGTAGAGTTAAGAAAATGAATATTATTATCAATAATCAACCAGTTGAAATACATTGAGATAAAATTTAAATCAGATTCCAACTGGAGTCCTACAAGGCGCATCTCGTCAGTATCCTTGTAAGGAGGTGGCAAACGGATCTCCTAACTACCTGATGAAGACCGAATGTTTTGCTTGAAACGTCGCATTTTTAACGTTTTACTAATTTCAGTTATCAGATTTTGAATTTTGTTTCAATTAAAAAGTAAAATGTTTAGAATTTGGAGTCGTTGTGAGTGGGAGAAATTTTGAGAAAGATGTCAGAAATCTATGCAGAGAACACAGATGATATTTCGCTTGACTGTTTTATCGCGTAAAAGGTTAAACAGATTCTCCTTTTCGTCTACCTTGTTGGTATGAACCAGCTGCGGGTCACACAATCAAAGCTCGATATCTTTCTACATGTGACAAAAAATTGCTTTCGAAAGGAACTTTAAGATGAGGATCGCAAGTCGCTGAGTCTTGCTCAGAGCAAATATATTTGTGAAAAATAGAATTCATCGCAAAACATAGCTTTCATATGTTTAATATCACTCATAGTTAAATTGATTTGCGGCAATAACATTAAAGTACTTAAAAAGGGCTAAGATGTTCAAAATTGTCTAAAAAGCCCACAAGGAAGGGTTCAATTTATCAATTTATGCGGTTCTCGATCCATGGGCAACTCATCTCAAGCAAGATTACTCGTCTTCATCTCTATGATCCGAGCGTCGATGCGGTTGGCCCTCACGTCTGTGTTCTCCGCCAACACCGGCACGTCCCAGAAAGCACTAGCCCTCTCGTTGTGATACTCAGGCTTAGGTGTTCTTGGCGAGTACCACGGTGGTGTGTTCTGTATGAGTCCGAGGTCACAAATGAGCTCGAAGAATAGAATCTTCAAGGCTCCATTAAGTATTATAATTATCATTATTAAACTTACTTGCTGTGTCTCAGAGGAACCAGGAGAAAGAGAAGAGCAGCCAATATACCTGACATTGATATTACATCAGAAAGTGCACAAGGCAGAGTTTAAGCAGTAATTTTTTTAGCTATAGTAAATATCATTCTAATTTTTTTCATTTTTCTCTTTTCTTTATATTTCAGTCAAAGCCAAAAATAGTAGAATATAATTGTCCATACAACAGAGTAGCTGACTATGTATTATAACTTTGATAAGGATCTGTTCTAACGATTGAGTCGAAATGTTTTATCGCTTTTAGACCAATATTGTAAATGAGTTGTATTTGATTATTAAGTTATCATTATTATTATCATTAAAAAAGATTATAATTACTATTATTATTATTGTTATTGTTATTATTATCATTATTATTATTATCATCATTGTCATTATCATGATTTTATTATTATTATTATTATCATTATTTTTATTGTTATTATTATTATTATTATTATTATTATTATTATTATTATTATTATCATCATCATTATTATTACTATTATTATTATTATTCAAACTAGCCAACAAGGTTGCCTCTTCCCTGGCTTCTTGCTCCAAAAGGGACAGCATTAGCCGCTAATATTGTATCAGAAGACACCTAAACTGTATATGTTGACAGTCCTGAAAAGATTTTCTAGTGGTTGTTTTATTTTCTAATAATATAGTCTTTTGCATCTCTGCAAACCTTTCCCGTCGTTAAACAATTCTCCGTCTCTCTCGTAGTTCATAATTAAAAAGCTGCTAGTTATTTCTCTTCTCTCGTTTTCCATCCTTGCCAAACTCATTTGAACATGCCATGTCAATCAATAGAACCTCCTCCTTTCGTTCTGCTGTCCTTGAATATGAGATCTGGTGTCCTTGCTTTCAGATTTGGAGTTCAAAATATTTGTTGTTGCATTTTAGCCATCCGTAACCATCCTTTTCAAATCTCATTTGAGTTTCACTATGCAGTCATTTCTCCCTGAAACTTTTGAACTTGTTCGTAATTCCCGTTCCCATATGGAATTCTTAAGCTTTCTCTATGCTACTTTCTAATCTATGTAGGTTTCGCCTTCGATTCTTATGTCTCCAATATTTAAAATCAATCTACACATTCTCTCTCTTGCCCCTTCATGTTCTCGTTTCTCAATGACGTCATATTAATCAAGTCATTGGTCGATGTTGTCGTATAACACGCTACCCTCACTTTCGTCCGTCGAAAATTTGCTCGAAACTTTTAACCCCCCCCCCCTCCTCATCTTCTCTGTCGCATACAATATCTCGTCACTTGCTTGAAATATTTTTTCTCCACTCAATTTTAACTATCTTAACCAGCTCTTCTATACGTCTCCGGCCTTGTTATCATTATTATTATTGTTATTGTTGTTGTTGTTATTAATATAATAAAGATAATAATAATGATAAATATAATAATGAGCGCTGCAAAAAAGTTGAATAATAGCTTCGTTTGTGACACTACAGGCTCCTACGTGATGATTTGATATTCTGGTTCTAAAGTTGTTGCTTTTAGCTACTCTGTTTTCTAGCGACATTCTCCTAAAGCTATGTACATGCTCTTTTTCTCAGGCTCAAAATCGGCCAAAATTTAAGAACATGCTAAGAGGCTGAGAAATGGCAGATAAATTTATACTTTTTTGCATTACGACAAAAAAACCCCCAAAGATTGATTCATTATAGTCTCTTTTAACTCAGCTTTATGTTCCGAGCTTTTACGGGCGCATGACAAAGATAGAAAATGAGTATCCGGGCATTTTTTTTTAATAACCAGTAAATTTTTCAAAACTTCGTCCTTATTAAGAAAGCGTTTCCACCAAACACGTTTGATTATATAACATAAAGAACATTCTACGGAACATTTTAGGTTATAATCCAGCACTATTGAGAAATAACAAAAAAACAGAGTGTTCTTATGTTGCAGTGAGCCACCGTTCTATATAGTTTATTTTTCCCGATACCTCCGGAAAAGTTCTTTTCATCAGTCAAAGAGTTGCTTAAATTGACATCGGAAGCTGTGTGCAAAAGGTTCGTGTCAAACAAAAGACCTGAGCGAATCAGTTCATTGTTTTGAACGAAATGTTTGCCCTTGTTCTATTTGTCTACCAAAGCCTCTCCAAACTCGGCTGAAAGGTTCAAGAGCTCATCTTTTTAATACAATTGCTAAACTAAATAAAAACTGTAATTTGTCCAAACTACATATACGCGCGTGAAAATTAGCAGTTTTTTAAAGCAAGGATGTTACCCACAACAACTTCGCAAGATCAAAATATTTGGTGAAAAACTATTTTTGAAAATTTTTCGCTTTGTTTCATGTTTGTGAAGCTTTTAAAGAAATGCGCCCAAAGAAGAAAGATTTCTAATTAGTAAATAAAAGACCTGTAAATAGTCGAAATCACTAAAAGGTTGATTTTAATACAATTACCTTTCGCTGTAGGTGTTATGAAATCCACAATGCTGTGTAATAGTTGTTTGTAAAATTACTTTTCAATTTCGTTTGCTACGCCCGAAAGGTCTAGATGTTTTCCTAATTGCTTTGTTGGAAAAGCTATGCTCGCTGACCTTATCCTGTTTTTTTTTATCTATTTTTCATCCCGGTTCAAGTTTCATGCAAGATTTTTGCTGCCACAAGTTTACAAGAGTAAAATACTTAACGGCTTTCACGAGAGAGTTGAACATTTTCTCCTCCGCGGGGTGTTTTTTTCTCGGAAAAGCTTTCTCTTGACATCCCTAAAAACAAGCCAATTTTTCCTTCGAGTTTCAGATTTTGTAATTGCTCGGTAAATGTAGATTATGCGTTGAATAGAAACTGCATGCAAGAAAACAATTTGTCTCGAAGCGATAAACTAACGGGGGTCTTTAAATAAGAACGATTCGTGAATGTCGTATTTCTAAACACACTTAGCGTGTTTTCGATCAATTTTCAATTGCAAATAAAAATTAAGATTGAAAAATTGAACCGAGAAACAATGCTTTTAATTCCTTGTTTCAGTTGAAGCTGGGTGTCCCCCTCTGCAAATTTTCAATATTTAATACCTTGTTCTTTAATCTTCGCCAAAACTCCAAACTGTCTCTTAATCTATTGATAAGACAACTGCAAAAAGCGCCCGAATGGTTCCATACTTTTAAAACTAGACAGAAAGGCAATCAAATGGCGTGTTTTGTATTTCTGTTAGTACTAAGATAAGAACATAGTTAAGATGGATTTTTTCGATTAATTGTGTGAGTTGAAAAATAAAACTGAAGATCGAAAATAGCTTGCTTTTTAATAACCTGTTCACCAGTAGATGAAAAATGATCACTTTATCACAAATGCAAACTGACAAAAGTTATCAGTCAAAACTGACAGTTTTCCGTTTCCATTGTTTCAAGTTTTGATTATCATCCGGAACAGCAAACTTAAGAAGCTATCAGTTCTTTAATGCCAAAATCTTCATCAAGCATGCCAAACATAAATGTAAATTTAGTCAAAAAACAGCACGGCCACTGACTGATTTAGTCACGTTTAATGGCAGCTGTGTTTGCTGTGATGTTGTGAGATCAACTTTCATGTCAACACGCAGTATTTGAGGTTTCTGGTTAGAAGGCACAAATCGTGAAGTATATTCGTGTTACAATAAAATTGAACAGCGAACAAAAATTATCACAATTACTTCCCAAGTATAAAGCAGAGCTTAACAACTATTTTGTTATTCAAGAAGGCAGTATCATTAATCTATCACGCTGTTAATTAAACCCAACTGTTTCAGCTCTAGTGGGTAGGGCTTGAAAATTAACTGGCAAAGTGTGGGGTCGCTTCTTGTTGTGAAAATCAGGGGGTTCGTGTTAACAAAAGCTTAAATTAGAGTGAACGGGCAAATTATTCAAGGTAAGCGGGTTGAAACTCACAGAGTTGCCTCTAAATTAAAAGTTTTCATATAAGGTTATCAAGAATGCAAAACAAAATGTTGTAGTTGTAGAATATTTAACTGCTCTCAATTTACACGAAAACGTATCTTAACCCCAATGAACGGATATTTTCTGTTATCATCAAGCTTGGCTGAAAAAATTCACACTCTTAAGTGCAATTGCATTTAAAGTGGAAAATTAAAGGGCGCAATTAAGTATGGTCGTGACTGGCGGCAAAACCAATTTTCAAACAAATGCCTTCTCTGTCAGTTTTCTTTTGAATTTTGCATTTTTCTCTTTAAATATTCAACGCTACCGCAGCGCTTCAACCAATATTCTTTTCCATTTCGTAAAAACTTGTAACCGCACGACAACCATTTTGTTTGTTTTACGCGGAATCGCTTTTAATACACTGCAGAACTTTGATAAGAGATTTTAGTATTTATTTATTAACAACTAAATCAAAAAACTAAAATTGCCTATTTACAATTTCATCTGTGTAAGAAAATAATATCAAAAGATTTTTTAGTTAGGAAAAAGAATTCGTGATTTCTAATTTTCTCTTTCAGTTCGATCTTTTTCATCAGTCTCATCTTCCATAATCGATCCAGAACTAAAACCTGCACTTGTGTTTTTGTAATACCCATTTACTAATAAATCCTTCTTTCTACAACTATTTGATGCTGTAAGTAAATTAATGCTCAGTGCGTTCACATCGATTGACAGCCTTGTTAGCTCTAAAGATGCTTGTACCCTTGTCGTAGATGTTTCATCTGCTAACGCTTCATGATGCCTCGATCGCGCGCGCACAGTTCGCCGACGACACCAACACAAGGCACGGAGGACGTTTTTTAAACCATGCCTGTAGTTTTCACTAAAAACGAAATAAATTATTGGGTTCACGGCTCCGTTTGAGTGAAAACATAGGTCTTGTAAATCATAGATTACACTCAGTGTGCACTTCGAGAGAGGTTTTAAGGTCGTTGGGAGGTAATAATGCAAAAACACCATAACACATGTTGGTGCGAAACTTATCGTGAATAGAACTACTATAACCACCAACATTTTAACAACCCTTCGGTTCTCTTTTTCCCGTCGTTGGCGAGTGTTGTTGTTGCAGTTCGCCTGGCAAATGGATCTCTTGGCCAGATCGTAAGCGATGACTGAATACAAAACGGTGATCACTAGCAATGGAGTAACGAAGAGGGCGATCAAGAAAAAGGTTGAGTATTCTTTGGCAGTTTTTTCGTTGTTCTTAAACAGGGGTTCCCATATTGCCACACAGTATGCATCCTTTTCTGTATGTTTCAGTCGAAAGGAGTACAAATACGGGGAATGCACCAAAACTGCTATTACCCACGTAAATGCTATCACCCTTGGACAGCTCTTGTTGGAGAAGAGAGGTGGTCGCAAAGGTAAGACAACCGCGAAGAAACGGTCAACAGCTATAGCGACCAAACTTTGGATGGAAACAGAAAACGAGATGTCATGAATCAAGATCACGATCTTACAAAGAGCGTTGCCGAGATCACCATGAACGAGCCATAGCTGATTATGTCCTGTCATTATCTGAGGGATTTTGGTAGGTAAATAAAATATGGGCAACAAAAGATCGCTGATTGACACATTCGCAATAAAGTAGTTGGTCGTTGTTCTCATACGCGGACTTCTATATATGATGGTTGTCATCAAACTATTACCGCACAGTGAAATAAGTAATATCAGGCTATAACAGACCAGATAGATCGCCCGGCCGCTATCACTCCGTAGACCACAAGGAGCCGGCAGGCTCGAAACGTTGTTCATGGTGTATAGCTGACCGTTAACTTGTTACCTCGCTAGCGACGCGATGAGAGCTTCACGTAGCAGGACCGACAGTCTTGTGGCAACTGTTTTTAAACGTGGTTATACGCAGAACACGTGCAATATTAATTAATATTTTGCTACTGGCAGGTCAATAATTTGTCCGCCGACTGACCTCCTGTGTATTACCCAATCAGTTCTTATATGAATACTAATCGGCCAAACGCAAGAATTCAACAGTTAAATATTTCTTTCTTCTAAAAAACATCCGCAGATTCGCCTCGTTGTTAGGTAGGAAAGAAAATTAAAATGGAAAGTTCTGTAAATTCGGGTTAGAGCGATATGAGGGTTGATCGGGATCTGTATTTCAAGTTTAATGAGAATGAATTGACTGAATGGCCAGTAATTTGTGTTCGCGCGTCAACTCTTCAGTTATATGTAACAAACCACACTAAAACCTTTTGAAAATTGAGACAAAAATCCGGATATTAATGTGCTGTAAAGCGAAATCAGATATAAAAGGTATCTTTCGATTGAATATTACAACAGTAATAAACAGAAAAAAACGACTTGTTTATTAACTCATTAAGAATAAACCCTTGAAAATTTTGGCCCATTTATTATTTTCCTAACTAAAAACATTTCTCGAGGCGATTTCACGCCGAGCTCTAATAAATGTAATGACAATCAATTGTTTTTAAATCGAATTCTTTCTAAGTTTTCTTAGTTGTATCTATTAACAGAGTCTTTGAAATTTAACTAATGATCATGACGCCATCTTGACTTTGTTGCTTTGCAAGCAAACAAATATACCCTTAAAACTTCTATATATATTTTTTTCAAAACATGTGAAACGCAAGTAATTCAGTGTTGCTGCACTACCATAAAGTATTGTGGCAGTACTATTTACTTCATTTTCTTTACTTCAGAACCCGTATTGTACAAGTATAAATATGGTGTATTTTCGCTGCGAGAGCTTTTTGTTCATGCATTCCTGAGCATGCGCGGTGTGATTATATGCGGACTTTTGGGCTGTGAGCTCGAGCCTCGATTTCGAAAACGCCAAGGCCGCGAGAGACTGGAACTTACCTGAAATCAAAGTTCTTGCAACAGCCTCGGAAAGGCCAACAGACTGTCAATCCACTGCAGTGTAAAACGATCTGGCTAGGCTAATCTTAAAGATTCGACTGAAATGTTTTTTGTAAATAAATTTCCTGTCTTTCGTTTTATACTTTATTCCAAACCTTAACTCCCTCACACGGCACATCACTCTAACTCAGTTGTAATCATGCTGAAATAATTGTAATAATTTGCTGAAAATATACATTTTACCGTAAGATCCCACTTTAAAGCCCTGGGCTTATAAATTATATATAACTTCATAAGGGGGTTTGGATGGGCTTATAAACAGGAAGGAGGGGGGGGGGGGAGGTTATAAACGGAAGTAAAAAAATGTTTCGAAACGACGCGTAGCTAACATACATTTATAATACATTTATTGTGCTTCACAAAAAACGGGAAATTTATTTGAAAAACATCTGTATTACTGACTTATACGACTGGAAGAAATAGAACGGAGCAGAATAAAAGTAAAACTGAAAAAAGTATAAAACGATCTTCTCGGTAGCAATAACAAAGTTTATTATTGTATTTCAACGTTCTGAACATTTTCATAGTTTCATTTTGACAAAGCAAGGCCGCAGTTGTATTGAACAGTTGTGTTGGAAATGAACAGTACTGATAGCGTTGTTATATATGCAAGAAACAATTTGCATGTTTCTTTCTTTGGTATCGTTACAAACTTTGTTCTAAACTCCGCAGCCACTTGTTTTTGATTAAAAACTTTGATTATGTCCGGACTAAAACACTCGTTGGCAAATGGATGGCCGTATATCCCGGGGGTGGGCTTTAAATTGGGGTTTTACGTTATCCCTTTATAGTCTCTTTTAATATAGGCCCATTCCAGCTCCAAACTTGACTACCAAATCCTTCTTTCGCCAGCGTTGGTTGAGATATCTAACCTAGCACTTCCTAAACGTAGTCTCTGTTAGTCCCCGTTATTCTCTGTTCGCCATATAAGGCTTCCACAGCGTTTTTAAGTGGAAAAGCTCAAAATGAAATTAGCAAAATGGACTTGCTGCTAATTCGTTTCCAAATGTCGCAGCACTTCCTTTCTGTCAGAGACTTCTAGTATATCTTCACTTCTTCACTTCACTTCACTTTTTTATTTTGCACTATTTAAAGGGTATTACTACATCAAATATAAACTTAAATTTACATTAGGTGTGCAACAAAATTCAATAATATATTGTTTAGGCAATGTGCGTAGCGGGCTAAGTAGCCTAGGCTTTCGTGTTGGCCACTACCACATGAAATAGATTACTTTGACAGAAGAAAATTATTGTACAATGATTCGTATTGTACATAACCTATAATTAAAATATAATACAATGAAGTGTATTTGAATTAGAACTTAATTATGTGTAACAACGAGTTCTTTGTATTTCTTTTTGAAAGTACTGTGTGGAAGGCATTTTATTGATACTGGTATTTTTTTCCTATAATCTAGATGCAACTGTCTTAAAGCTTGTTAATCCAAAATTAGTGCGTGAGCCTTCTCAATATAAATCATCTTTTACAGAGTACCTTCACTACCTTGTATAATGATCATGGATGCTATATGCAGAGCAGATAAGTCCCTGTAGAGATTTTGGGACATCTTTGCAGTATCTTTTTTATATAATATTTGGAAGATTAAGCAACCTATCTTTCTTCTTTGTTGTGCTATCAAAGCGTTCCTGTCCACTCGTGGACACAATCAATCGTTGATCGGATTCTTCGCCATCGCGATTCACATTGGTTTTTGTTTTTTTTCTCAACTCAGATTTGATAACTGACAAATACGAGTTTTTGACTGATCTTGAAAACGCCTACACAACTTTTCTTTCCTTCATAAACCAAACAAACTTTGAAAGCTAACAACAAGAAAACCAAAAACCTTTTCGTCGTCCGGCTGCACTCCATTCTTTGTAAGAACTAGTAGTAGTAGTAGTAGTAGTAGTAGTAGTAGTAGTAGTAGTAGTAGTAGTAGTAGTAGTAGTAGCTGATACTGACTTTCTTGCTTGTTTGTCTTAAGAGATATACCTGTAATATAAGAACTGCGATTTGGTAAATGTGATGACTTTAGGCAAGAAAACACTGTATAAACTACTTGCAATAGGTTAACAAATGTTCTTCACCTTTTCTCAGCCTTAGCATATTCTTAACATGTTCTTAAATTTTTGACGTTTCTCAGCACTTCAGTTCCTATAAAACTGAAATGACAGAGTGTAGTAAACGGGAGTAAATGCCGACTTTCTCTCTCGGAAGAGAGGCAATGTTAATCCGTCAGCAGCGAGAGTAGCCTAAAAGCCACGTCAACTACTGCAGCACTGCAGTGAGTAAGAAAAAAGATTCGAAGCCGTTCTAGTTAATTTCTTCGCTAGTTACTATTTCGCTGTGAACTTTTTCTAGTTTTTCTCAACATATTTTGGCAACCCAATGCAAAGTAATTCATCTCCAGAGGTAACGGTTCTTGAAACCTTCTCGCCCCAGAACTGCAAAGTGTTCTACTGAAGCAGTATCTTGCAATACTCAGATTCAGCTAAGAGGGAGCGTGACCTTGTTGTGAAACCAATCATGAACTAGCTGGCAATAAAGAAAGCTATATCTTTCATTTCCTTGTGCTGAATGCGTGCCAATAGAATACATTAGAAAAAAATTTGTCTGCCTTTATCAGCAGACCAGTGGCAGACCTTTAAACACCAGTTATTGGATTTCGAGACGGTTTCTTGGTAAAATGGAAGTGTATAACTCATTTTGACAGCTGTCGAGCTATCACTTCTTCGTTATAGCGAAAGACTGCGTTGTTTTTACAACGCTTTCTGTGTAACAAACGCCTTGCTTTGTGTATTCGATACAGGAAGCTAAAACGGTCTCTTGTACAGATAAACAGTACTAATAACAATCTATAAATAGGAGCCAATTTATATTCAGAGATCAGCTACTCGCTGGTAAGACACTGTCAGCTTCGGTTCAGTGCAGCAGTATCAGTCAACAAGATCGACAAAGCGATCGAGATGTATTCAGGATTTTGTGAGTTTATTATCTCGCTTCTTCGTTACAGCGGAAGACTGCGTTCTTTTTACATCGCTTTGTGTGTGATAAACGCGTTGTTTTGTGTGTTCGCAACCATTTTTAACTTCTTGGTGATTCTCATCATCAAACAACGCAAATCTCTTCACACCCCGTCTTATGTACTGCTCGGTGCTCTGGCCTTTTCAGACCTCGCAGTCGGTTGTGTTGTTCAGCCTCTTTACATCGCATTTAGAATCGCAGACATTACTGGCGCTTCAACAGTTTATTGTAAAATTGGATTTGCATTTGATTTCTCAGGCAACTGGTTTGGTGTAATGTCCTTTCTTGTCATTGTTAGCATCAGCTTTGATCGTTTCCTTGCGCTCTACCTTCGTACAAGATACCGTGCAGTGGTGACGCAAAAACGAGCTAAAATCCTAGCTGTTACACTTGGTATATGTGCAATGGTGTTCGCATTTACAGGAGTTATCAACAGAAACGTTTATTACGTGATGGGGATTGTTTTTGGACCAGTGACTCTGATAATCACCTTGCTAAATTACGCTA